>SNQJ01S0050881.1:28505-46035 GCA_010110895.2 Picea sitchensis
ATGGCCTAGGCCTGTTGGCCCTAGTATAATGAACTATGAAGTTCAAAAGATGCCAGAACAGTTGAACCCAAGTTTTGGGTACCCCTACAACATGCGATTGCATGGATGGGGGAAGGTCCTCTATCTCTTCCATCAGCACTGCATGAGTGAGAGTTGTCAGGTTCCTCTCTACTCGTCGCAATACTCTCTCAGCCTCTCCGACTGGTGGTCCTCCCGCGGTTGTTGGTCTGACATACGCTTGAGGATGACACCTAGTCCTGGCAAAGTCAGTTGGTCATATCGGTCCCACATCTATATATAACAGATCATTGAGTTAGTACTTTGACGTTACTATAAAAGGGATAATATGTAAAAAAATTAAAATAAAATAACTTTAAAATATGAAGTAATGTGTACCTATCTCTTTGTGCTCCTCACTAGGGGGCATAGGAATATCAGGATCCCTCAGAAAACTAATCCCTGCATAGGAGTAGTCCTCAATCATAGGAATTTGACGGGCCCACCAATCAAACAATGTGTCATCAAAGGACTCATGCACTCTCCATGCACCCTATCAAGGAAACAAAGTTCCCCACCTGCATAATGTTGGAAAGGAGGCGATGTTTCCTCGTGCTGTCTCTCACGGGATAAGGCTTGGCACTCTCTCAAAAAATAAAGCACACAACACGGTCCCAAAACCGAAGTTCTTGTTATTTCTTCTTCGACAGTCAGTCATTTTTTTTTCATACATGTGATCTTTGTAGTGCTCCAGTAAAAAATGGTGGCCTATAGCCATTGAGTTGCACAATGTATTTGTGCACATGAATCCTGATGAAATGTTGTGGATCCCATGATTTTCCCAATCATGTAAAGTACTATCCAAAGGTTGAGGCTTGTGATATTATGAATTGGCACCTGAGATCCTACTTTCTCAGTGACAACCTTGCAGTACATGCCAATATAGTCTTCTATGTTGTGCGGTCATGGAGGAAAGGTCCTAAAATTAATTGGTTCCCCCCTCCTAGAGAGGTCGGTCAAAAATTATATATCCTCAGTCATCAGAGTCAATGATTTTCCCTCTAGCATGAAGGCCTCTGTATCTATGTGCCAATACTCTATCAAATGGTTCGGTAACCTTGGTTGTGCCCTCATGAAAGGACATTGAAAGAAATTCCACATAGCACACTCCTTAAGCATGGCAATGGCCCCTGGATCCTCCTCTACTAGGACAGCTAACTCCTCATGTTCTCTCTCTCTCTCTAGTGAACATACATCATGTTGCATAAAATTTTGTGAGGTTAGTCCCTTGTTTCATTTTTTTTTTTAATCTTAAAGAGATGTATGTGGGTTTTCTTTAAGACAGTTGTGTATGTACATGTGCTAAGTGCTACTTTTCCCGCGTATATACGTGTGTTGAGTGTGAACAACCCACGTACATGAAGACCTGACATTTTTACTAGGGCGTGCACCCTCTAAATAATTAAATAGACAATAAATGATGAATGGAAAGGATGATAGAGGTCATTTGTACTTACTTGGTTTAGGTTTGAAGATCTTCTATCCACCGTAGCTCCTTGAATTCACGTTTTAAAGAAGAGGTTTTTTTGGATTTTTGGTTATTTTCCAATTTGCAATGGTTAAATTGAGTTTTCTACCCCTATTTATAGATTTATTTTGGCTCTCTTTTCCAAAGTTTGGTCCTTTTTTTCCCTATTCTTGGCTTGGTGGGTACTTGAGTTTCTTTTTTAGAGATCTTTGGGTCGTTCTTATGAACTTTTTCTTTTGGTTTGGTGTTTTTATAAGATGGGTTACACTCACATCATCCCATGGTAAAGTTGTTTTTCGAAACTTGCATATAGGTTAGGTTCTCATCACCTTGCATCTATCATGTTGTTGACTTTTTCTACTTTGCCATAGGATCAATCCCACCAAAGTGCGACACGGAACCTTCTATGCTACTTTAGAAGTGTCGTCATTAGGTGGTAGAGACTTCCTCTACATGGATTCCCTAGGTAGATCCTTTGTTGCATTTGGCATCCATGTTGTGAGTATTTTCTATAGGCTTGGAAGTCCTTTTAGTCCCTCCATGAATGTGTTTTGAAGCCCCATTATTATTCATCTTTTTTGGCTCATTCCCCAGGGACTCCCCAAGAGCATGGTTTGTTGTCTTTCAAGCTCGCTTAAAATTTGAAAGCAACATCTAACGAGAACGTATTTATTATTTTTAGTATTTTTTGGATTACTTAAGAAAAGAAGCCCCCTTGGAGTCTTCTTTAATCCCTTTTTAGACTCTCTAAAATTGAAAATATTTTCAAACAATCTTGTTGCCCTTCATGCTTGTCAAACTAAAATTTGAAGGCACATCTGTCCAGCGATAGTTTATCCCTCTTTTTTTTTGGAAGGTTAATTTATGAATAAAGGTATGCCCTAGGAGCTTCGGTTCACTAGGAGAGTATTCTCAGGCATACGTTTAACCCTTTTGTGGGCCTGAGGGACTAAATTTTTGAAAAGGCCATTCTCCCTAGTTTTGGTTTATCTCTTTTTCGAGCCTTGGAGATTATCTATGAAAAAGGAACCCCCTCGGAGTCCATAGTTAAGCTCTTTTCAGAATCCCTAAATATGAAAATATCATCGAGTGACCTTGTTCCTTTCACACTCGTTAATTGGTCCAAAAGGAATATCTATTTGGCATAAGTTTAACCATTTTTCTGGCCAATAGATTATCCAAGAAAAAGGTATGCCTCGAGAGACATGTCTCACCGGGAGAGTTATCCTAAGTTATAGTTTATACTTTTTTGGGATAAGGGGACTAAACTTAGAAAAATTCTATGAGTCCACAGTTAATATCTTTTCAGACTCCTTAAAATTGAAAAGATAGTCGAGTGATCTTGTCTCTGTCACACTCATTAAAATGGTTTTGAAGAGACGTCATTTCGATGTAAGTTTAACCCTTTTTCGAACCAACTAGACTAATTACGAAAAAGGAACACTCTAAAGTCTTATTTTAGTGTTTTTCAAACTCTCTAAATGTGAAAAACCACCGATCTTACCTTCTCTGGGCTTGTGAAACTTCACATGGAAGGAGTCTTGTTGTCTCATACTTAATTGCATCACATGTCTCATCCTTGCATCTTTGGCCTAATGTTGACTTCATGTTGCTATTAATTGAACCTTCAAATCATTCCTTAAATGCAAGCCTTGTATCACTTTTTTCCCTTGTGATCTGACGCCTTGACTCATGGAGGAATTTTCCCGAGTGTCCTTATCATGCACATGTCTCCTTTTATTGAGCATCAATATGTTCCATGCGCTTGGAACTATTTTTCTTGCCTACAAAAATCGTTCCTCCTTTGTAACATAGCATTCTTTTATTCTTTTTCAAGCTCATTAAAAATTTGAAAAAGACAAAAAAAAAATCAAATATTCCAAAAAGAGGGGGCAGGATATACATTATCTTTTATCAGTAGCAAGATAGTATCCCTTGGACAAAGCACATCCTTTTTTTTGTTCTGCAAGCATCAAGATCTAGAATGACCTTACGAAGCTATTCTCGTTACATAGAGTTGTGTCCTCCTCCATTTGGTTACTCTTCCACACATATGGAGATTTTTTGGTGCCTCCTGTGTCACAGACTTATGTCAATAATATGTTTCCTAAGTCTCATTATTTTGTCATGATTTTTTCCAAGGGAAGTTTTATCCAACCTGAGTCACCCATTCTACAGTTGATCTCTTAAATTTCATGAGTAGTTCATCCCAAGAGTCCAGTCAAGTTTGGATTCAAAATCAATGAATTTATGTGCTTGATGATCGAGGTCCTCCATTATTTCCCAGACAACATATCGAAGACCTCAGTGTAGTGATTCTTACACTCTTATTGTACTCCTACCTAAGTTTTCAAGATCTTGAAGTTTTTTCTTGAGCTATGAAGTTACCATCTCCAACAACAACCATTGATTCTTCATGATGATGTATATCACATTGTACTTTTATATCTTCAGATGATTTTGAGATGTAGATCTGTTGTGTATTGTTTGTGGCTCAACTTCTTATAGTCATTCATATTTGTCTCGTAGTCATGATTGTTTTATATGACATGGATCAGAAGTGTACTTGATTGGCAGCCATGCTTAGTTTATCCTGAGCATGGGTATGCCCGCCTCGGAGAGATTATCATTATTTTGCAAATGAAACACTCATTAACACTCATCTCGAGCTCAATCAAACATGTACCTTCCCACTGTGTAAAGATATTATAATATATTCCGGCCATCAATTTCTCCTTTGACCTCACACATTAGGAGGCATCTATTATAGTCCAAAAATGCCACATCTATGCATCCAAGACATTGGTCCATCCATTTGGATACTTTTCTAAAAATGTTGTTAAGTATTTCTTATAAAAAAACCATTTTTTGGATAGTGTACGTGCTATATTGAACTAATATCCTATGTACACACGCATGTTGCATGATAGTTATCCCATGCACATATTCTTGTTGCATTCTAGTTAGCCTGTGTTTACCTCCAAAATTTGCAAAAAATATAAAATTGCACGAAATTCGGCGGAGTTTACGAGCTATGTATGGTTTCCTACCCATTTTACCCCTTGTATCCCATCCCCAAACCAAATAACTATATTTTTCTGATATAAAAAGAGGTCTTGGGGAGTCATTTAGACACATGAACAAGAGAATAAGAAAAATCTACCAAAATATCTTCCCTTTCATTGCCCAAGATTTGCATCTTGCTCTGAGTTTTAGCCTCAACTTTCCCCTCCAGTCATTCTCCCTATGCAAGCCTTCCTCCTTCCCTTGATTGTATTCTCCCTGTGCAACCCTTATGCCTTCCCTTGATGGTATGTTGGTTGTTAAAATCTAATGTGGGATTGATGCACTTTGAGCCACGACAGAGGAGCCTGGACTTGGTTTGTAGAGCGGTCACAAAAAAAGGTTGTAACCATTTTACCTTGAATTTGAGTAAAAGAGATTATCTTTGTCCCAAAACCCTATGTTTACATGTTATTGTCAATTTAAGCATTTATATCTATATCTAGGCTTTTAAAGTGATCATTAGAGATTATATATGTTGTTGCATTGTATTCTTAACCCCTTGTAGGTCAGATTTGGGAGGAGATATGTGATCTGGGAGGAAACAACAAGCAAAATAGGTCTACATCAACCATAAGGATTGAAGGTAAACTCATTAAACCTTTCTTCCCTCTTTCTCTGATCACTTAGTTTAAACTATTTTAGGGTAAATTAAAGATATATCAGTCTTTTAAGGGAGTTGTCGCTCTACTTATTCTTTATACATAGTTTAGGGGGGATTTCCCCATAGAACTCATCTAGAACTTCTTTCTTCGAGACTGAGCCTTTTCCTCCTAATTTTCTCGTTATTTTCATGCTGGAGTGCTAGTAGTGACAGTGTCTCGAGAACTAGGTGGTGACCGACTTCTCATAATGCACTAGGATGCAGAGACTCAACAAAAGAAGACAAGTAGGTGAATAGAATGGCGTTCTGAACAAGATTATGGAGTATTATAGATATGGTAATGGTATAGACCATTAATGGATCATCAATGAGCAATTAATTAGGCCAGCAGTGCAATCTATGGCACGAAAGTGCAACGGGACTGCTAACGGGGTAAAATCTTTGAGCCCAATTCTGACTTTAATGGGTCTCTTACTCAACACATGGTCGGTGTTAGGGTCTTACCATTTTAATGGTTGAGAATCATGGTAGAATTATCGACAAGATCTATGTGGACAAGCAAATTTAAGACTTGACGGGACATATTGACAGTTCTTTGGAAGTTACCCTAAAAGCTACAACTAGAGATGATGTCACTATGACTTAGCCATTAATAAAGTTCAGATTTGATTCTCCCCTGACCACAAATATTTTTCGACGATTGTACGTGTATTTCTCAGTAGATTGAAGACACGTCAGATAACACATTGTTGAATGGGTCTGTTATAGAAAACACCTAAAAATGAAAAAGAGACGGATATGTTGTGGCACTCCTAAGCACACTCTGATGTTATTTCATAAAGAAAAATTCAACATTGCTACAAAATTCAATAAAAAATCAAATTCTACCTACTATACATGCTCCTTTGGATTGGAGCAACCATGTTTCTTGTTAAGTTTGTGTAATGTAGGTTTTCAGGCATGCATCATTCACCCACCCTGGTCGGAGGACACCATCGATTTAAGCTAGCTTGATCGCACCAGACTGTCTGATATCAACCACTAGAAATGGCCCTAACTAATGCATTCATGGATTTCCTGGATGTTTTTGATAGTGACTATCATAGAGGATTGCTTTATCTCCTTGCACAAACCTCTTAGTCTTAATGTGTCGATTGTGTCAAGCCTTCTACCTAGATTTTTCCACTAACTGATGAAAATCAGTGAGGAACCTGTATTATTCCAGTTCCTGTAGGTCTGCAATCCTTTGTGCAACGGACGTGTCATTTTTCATGTGTGTAGACTGGGCTATAAATAAACTAGGGGTAACAAACTTTTCAAGTACCAAAACTTCCTTCTCATAAACCAACTAAAACGGGGTGTACCTGTGCAGCTTCTTTGTGGTAGTCCTATAAGACCATAAAACTGTTGGAACTCTATCATCTGAATCTTCCCTGTTTGCGCAACACACCTTTGTCATTACTCTCTCCAAAATATTTTTGAATGCCTCTATTGTTCCATTAGCTTGTGGATGATAAGGAATACTCTTATGGTGCTGAATAATAAATTGTGTCATCAATGTTGCGATTGTGCTTCTAATGAAGTGCCTACCTTGATCACTAGTTAGGCTCCTAGGACATCTAAACTGAGCAATAATATTTTCAAATATAAATCTAGTCATTGTATCTATTGAACGATCATGGACTGCTTCTACTTCATCCCACAGTGTAAGATAGTTTGTTGTGGTCATGATATATCCAGCTTTTGAATGTCTTGCAGGAGGGTTAATTGGTCCAATAAAGTAAACATCCCACTTCTCAAAGTCTTGTAGTTCCCTAACCAACTTAAGAGGTAATGTGTCTCTGCATGATGGATTCCCTACTCATTGACAAACATCACAAGACCTAACATAGACTTTAGTATCTTTGAATAATGTTTCCCACCAAAATCCAACTTGGAGAACCTTTTGTGTTATATCTTTCCCTCCAATGTTCCCTCCCGAAAATCCACTGTGGCATTCCCATAGGATGCCTTTCCTTTAATGGTTTAGGAAACACCATCTGAGAATGCTATCAAGTCCCATATTATAGAGTTGGCATGCAATAAGTTGGTAATCTGTTGTGAGGACTACCAGGTGCCTCTTTTGGGTTACGGAATAATTCTCTAGGAAAGTCCATGTACTGAGAAAAGAAACAATCTCTTTGAGATATTATGGAATGGATTCAATATGGAACATGTATGAATCGTGGAGATTCTCATCTTCTACTCCTCCACTTTCCCATGATTCTATTCTTGAGAGTTGATACGGTCCTATGTTACATCTTTCAGGTCTGACAATTACCTCAAAGGAAAACTCCTAAAAGAGTAAGAGCCACCTGAAAATCCTTCCTTCAAGAATAGGCTTATTTACAAGGTATTTCAGTGCAGAATGGTCAGTGAAAAACGTAAAATGAGAACCTAGTAAATAGTGTCGAAATTTTTGCAATGCATAAATCATAGCCAAACCTTCCCTTTCAATTGTTGTATAGTTGCATTCAGCTTGAGACAGTTTTCTACAGGAAAAGTATATAGGGTGATAAATATTCCCTTCCCTTGATTCCACTAATATGATCCTAGCACAACACCCAATGCATCCACGTGTACATAGAATTCAATTTCCCAATTGGGGTATATAAGGATTAGTGCAGTATTGAGATTTTCCTTGAGTGTATCAAACACCTTGTCACACTCAGTCGTCCACCAAAATTCTTCAGACTTCTTCAATAATTTATCCAATGGTGTTGTAATAATAGCATATTTTTTTATGGACCTATGGTAGTATCTTGTATTCCCAAGTGTCTTGCACAACTGTTTCACACTTGTAGGTGGAAACATGTTCAGGGTAACCATGAATTTAGTTGTGTCTACCAAGAATCCTTCCCAGAAAACAATGTGGCCTATCAGGTTGTCATGCGTTATGTATAAAATAAACTTCCTTAGGTTTAGAGCTATTTGTAACTCCCAACATCTATCAAACATCAACTAGCGTAGTCATATGTGCTCCTTCAACAAACTGTATACCGTTCAATCATCCATGTAAAATTCTAGGAGCCTTTGTATGAAATCAAGAAATATTGTAATAACAATCCTGGAGAATACTGTAGAGGAATTATTGAGGAAAAAATGCATTACGTTATATGTGAATGAGCCCCACTCAGTGGTCTTCTTCTTGTCATCCTCTGAAATTTTGACCTGGAGATACCTCGAGAATCCATCTGTAAATGAATATGATTTTTTCCTCGCAATTTTATTTAATACCTCATCATTGAAGGGTGTCAGAAATAGATCGTGTACAAATGTGTCATTCAAAATTCTATATTCAAGAACAAACCTGAATGTCCTCAATGACCTTTTTTCTCTGTATTACTATAGGGATAACACATTTTTCTTCTTTGATCGGAAAGATTAGTCCTGCCATCATCATTTTGTCTATTTCTCTTTTGACCTTTTATTTTACCTTGGGGTTGAGATGATATGGTCTTTTCTTCATGGATTTCAAGTCAGGTTTTAGCTCTATCTTCATCTCTCCCATGGTTGCTTTTGTGCCTTTCATTTCTGAAAAGGTTTTTGGGAATAATTCTTCGTATTCCTGCAATAGACTCTGGATTTCATTCATGGTCTACTAATCCCAGTAATCCCCTATAGAGGTTATTTTAGTATGCTCCTCACTCCCTATGTTTACTTTCTGCAAATTAAGAGGATGGGTATAGGTATTTCTTGTATGACTAGGTGTAGTATCCTCAATTTCCCTAGTTCCCACAATTTCTTTGATATTGAGGTTCTTAAGTTCTTCTACTTCATTAGGTTCTTCCAGGTCCTTATCAACTTTACATCATGCTACCAGTATTCTAACAGGGTTGTGGTCTCGATTGGACTGAAGAAAATAGGAATGATTAGAACATACCATTGGGATTTATCTGGATTCATAATCATCAATAAATAGCATCTCCTGAATTCTTTGAAGGACTAGGTGGAGCTAAAGAGTCTTACTAGTAAAAGAAAAGCCCCTACTAAATTGGTTTTCTAGTGCCTGCCACTGGTTTGTTTGGCTTCTTGTCTCTTCATGGATGTACCAGGTTTTTGGAATCACGCCTAATAAGTGGAAAAAAAAGTGAACCCATAACTGAGATGGTACTTGCGCAACTTTCCATTGCTTGAGATATTGCTCAACATGCATTCTGGGGTCATACTGCCCATCGAACAGTTGTTCTTCATGAAAATCCATGTTCATCTCTATTGTTACTTGATCTCTTGTGAGAAATATGCATCGAATAACTCTCTTTGCGTCATCCCAATCTAGAAGTGAAGCTCTGTGAGTGGCCCACCATCTGGATGGCGTGTCCTTCAAAGCTATGTCTAGAACCAATATCCTTTGCTCTGACTCAAATTTTATGTCTATATCAATGAGAAGTCTAATCCAATATGAATTATCATCATATTTTGGGTGATCCCTCATCTCGGTTCCAATCCATCTCCTTTTTCTGATAGTTGCGCAACATCTTGAAAATATTCCGTATGAACCTTGTTGCCAACTATCAAAAATTGATTCAAAATCTAGTTTTGAGTCCTCTTCATCTAATTGTATATTCCTCCAACTTATATATCCATGTGCAATGGGGTTGATGTAATATGGCCTCATCCCTATTGTTATGGTGTATAACTGGTCGAGAGCTTCTGATTTCATATTATTATCGACTAGCTCAATATATCTATCTAAGTCCCATGTGTGGATCTAAGGGTTGGACTACTTTTACTCCATCTTCTTCAAACGTCATCATGTCTTTCTTTAGGTCAATGATAGAATAATTTTCAAATTCCCAATCAATTCCTAATAAGGCAAGTTAGGGGTCTTCATCTCCCATGATTTAATGACTTCAAAATCATCTATCATTTAAACTTCTACAACATCTACTTCCACATCTTCCAACCTTCCTACTGGAAAAATGCATTCTCAACTGGATAGGGGAATAGACTAACTAAGGTTTCCCTAGGTCTTCCCAATTATTTTTGGGTAAGATGTTGACATCTGAGCCCAATTCTAGCATAACATATTTAATTTCAAAGTCATCTAACCAGGCTTCCAATCTAAATTATTTTCCAGTCTGCACCTTCCTTCTTTGTATTCTCTGATTATTTTTCTCAGGGAGGTTGGTAGTTGTATTAGTCTCTAGGGTTCCCTCATCCCCAAGGATTAGGTACAAGGTGTTCTGCAACTTCTCATAAAGGAGTTCATCTCCTAGGATCTCAGAGAATAATTGAAACCAAAGGTTGATTATATTTTGGGACTACTCTCAAGGTCTTCTTGAATTTACAGGGTTTAGGGGTGTAGGAGGTGAGGCAGGAGATTGAGTGGTCTTGGGTTGCACGGTGAATTTAGGATGATTTTATCTTATTTTTGGAGTAGATTATCCTTTAAATATTTCTACTGCATCTTTGAAAATTAGTTTTTGTTTCAAAGGATCATACATGTTATCCCTAGGGGCTACTTTCTAGATCTTGGGTCGATTGTCTACATTTTCCCCAGTTTTTTCTCCTCCACGAGTTATGATGTTGAATATAAGTAACCTCTCTTTGAATTCTCTCCTAATTTGCAAGCCTATAAATTTATATCCTCTTTGTCGAGCTCGATCCTCCCACTTTGCAATCAAATATGGGCACTCTTCAGTTGTGTGAGCATTAGTTCTGCAGTGTGAACACCATGGTCATATCGGATGGGGAAAATCTCTTGCCATATTTCCTTGTTCATAACATTGACCTGGTCCTCATCGTCCATTCCTCCCTCCTTTAAATATTCATCCACCACCACTTCCCGAAACTTTTCCCGACCCTTGGGGTGTTTCTTTTATCCGAAATGTAGTTTGGTCCAGTCTATAAGCAAGTACATCTAATGCCATACATTGGTTTGTATCATGCGTCGTGGACCCACAGAATTCACAATGTATTGTATTGGGTGTAGGTGAGTACTTATACAGGATGGGGCAGTGTCTTGGTGCATGCCCCTGAGTTCGACAGACTTCAAAATATTTGACTGTCTAAGTGGGTTGGGTACTTTGGAAAGTGTTGTATTGAACTGGTGCATAAAATGGCAAAGTTGTTGATACCTGCACAACTCCTACTATTGGTATTGTAGGGGGGTGTACCATTCCCCTTATCCACAGACACTTAGTTTCCAGATGCACCTCTGTGTAGAATCATGTGCACCAAACTTGAGGTTGCGTTGGATTGAGTAGAGTTAATTCATGGATCTTCTCTGTGACTACAAATATATATCCTTGGAGATTCAAAATGTGTGAATCTATAGTAGGTCTAGTTATCCTCAGGCTCCTTGGGTATCCCGCCATAGCTTCAATATGCATTGATTGTTCCAAATCCTCTGTTAGAGTGTTTATTCTCGATTGTGTCAAGGGGATTCATTTCAATAGTAGTAACCCTTGGATGTACCATTACCTTTGATGGTATTCATGAATTGGATGTGCCAATATCCCAATAGCATCCTTAAACTTCTGAATATATTCCCACACATACTCTCCCTCTCCCTATTGAATCTCACGCAACTCAGAGAGAGATTGTTGTTCTGACTGAGGTAGATTGAATTCAAAAATTAATTTCTGACGCACCTGGTCAAGGGTAAAGGCATTTGCTTGTACCCCGAGCTCAATATCCTTCATGTACCATTTGAGGGAACAACCTCTCAAGGTAGTATGGAATTCTACTAACTTGTTCACATCCAAGGTCCCTCTAGACCTCCATATGGCCTCACATATAAACCAACGTTGGTCTACGTCCTCATCCCATTTACCCTAGAATTGTGGGTATCGAGTGATTGATCCTACTATGTTTCCATCCATTTTCATTGTTCTTGTTCCTATCAAAATAAATCCTAATGGCCCTGGTTGCAATTTTCCAGGTGACCCTAATATCCTTCCACTGTTTACGATTGCGGGTCTTGCTAAACTGACTGAATTTGAAAAAATAGAATTTTCATGTGTATGAGGTACTGAGCTTACCAAGGGTATTGAAGGCGCCTGGGGGATGGGTAACTCGGGGCTGGTTCCACTGACTTTTGGGTATGTTTCTTTGATATGGGGGGTCTCATTTTCTTGTACCGAAGAAACCTGCTCCACCTCGTGGTCGGCTCCTTCTCGGATCCAAACCAAATATTCTCTATATTCCACAAGATCCATACTTCCCTCATCCTCTCTTTCTTCTAAACCTTCCTTATCTCGTCCGCTCTCCATGGGAATTATTTATTTGTGCGCTTCTCTTTCCTGCAATCTTAGACTGGCTAGTCTTTCTTGTCTTTGCAACTTCTGCAACTCCTCTATATTTATTTCATTCATTCCTCTAGGTCTGATTTATTTCTACAAAACTTCGGACTGATTCACTGCTTTCCTTAACTTTTCCCTCCACCATTTCTCAACTATGGAGGCTCTCCTTAGGGCGTCCTCACTTCTTTTTGTTTTCTCTTCCCCCATATATCAAAGAACTCGTTCCCCTTTTTAGGTCATGGACCTACCCCAAGATCACCCCACCCTAAGAACATGGGTTTAGGATACCATATCACATGAGGGAACAACTAGTATCCCCTCCTCCACAAAAATTAACTTGATCCAAAGGGGAATTTCCCTCAACAATCTTCCTCGGGCCCCTTTCTTGAATATTTCTTCGGATTGTGGAAAATACTGGTGGTTCTCTACTACAAAATCGATGATATATCCTTCCAAAGACGTGTCAACCTAGAAATCTATTTCTCGAGTGATCTGGTGATCCAATTGGTGAATCTCTATTAGCTTATCTGTATTCCAAGAACCAATTTCTTTAATCCTTTCTTTGAATTCTGGTGCTTCTTGTAGACGATCTACCCACTAGAACAACTTTTCCAGGAATTCTACCCCGAAAATCTCATACTGATCGCTTGATCTTTCTGAGTAGAAGAAAAAATCCTTGGCGGTGTCCCATCTAAAATTCCATAACTCTGATTCCTTCAGTATGAACGCACCACACTTATGTTCCCACCATTGCCAAATTTCAAACTTGTGGATCCCTGGAAGAATTCTCCCTACATATTCCCTTGTAAAATTAGGGCCCCGACAACAGAACCATTTTGTTGGTGCAAAGTTGTCAGACCAGGGTCCTTTGTAGGTTACCAAAAAAAGGGTACCAATGTAGTCTAGTGCGCTAGCATTTTCATCTTTCTGAAAGGAAATAAATCTCACCCAAAGTGCAATCGAGAAAAAAGAGTTAAGGGAAGTGTAAGAAGAATGTTATACATATCTATAAACCATATATATTGTTACCATTATATCACAAGATAGATGCTTAGTTCAGATCCTTAGAACATAACACACTAATACAGAAGAACATAACTATACAGACCATCAATAAATGATAAAGGCATGTAATTCATAACAGAAAGTGAATAATGAACTTTCATAGAAATGGAAAGTAAGATGAACCGGGAACATTTTCAAAATTTGACCTCCATTATCTTTCTATTATATCAGAATTCTTGGAAAATAAGCATCCATGGCTTTACATTAAAACATCCATCCTTCCTTCTTCTTGAGAACTTATCGACCCTCTTCTCTTCTTGTTTATGTTGTAACTATATTGGCTCAAAACCGATTATGCGTTGGATTTAGACTGTGTTATGTTCCATCATCTTTTTGTTGTTCTTTTCTGTTTTCATCCTTCTTCACTTGGTTGATTGTCTCTTTGATAGATTGCACGACTTATTTTATCAAAACGAAGGGCCCAACACCATTCCAACAAAAGTTGAGGAAGATGCACCCCAGCCTTGAACCACAAGTCAAAGCAGAATTCAACAAATTGTTAGCTGCTAAAATTATTTTTCCAGTAATACATACACAGTGGATATCTAACTTGGTGCCAGTGAGGAAGAAGAATGAACACATCGGGATTTGTGTTGATTTTATAAATGTAAATAGAGCCTCAAATAAATATAAATACTTTGTACCTCCCATCGATCAAATTCTACAATGTGTTTTTGGTTCAGAAACACTCTCCCTACTAGATGATTTCCCTGGATATAACCAGATCTTAGTGGCTCATAAAGATCAAATAAATAAAACATTCAAAACCAAATGGGGAACATATTCATATAGAAAGATGCCTTTCGGACTGATTAATGCTGGAGAAACTTTCCAACAAACCATGGGCATTGCCTTTAGGGGTCTACTAGGAGAATGTGTTTTGGTATACCTAGATGACGTAACCATCTTATCGAAGAATAGAGAGAACCACATCTCTCATTTGAAGAAGGTGTTCAACAGATGCAAAATATATGGCATCTCTATGAACCCCGAGAAAAAAAAAAATCGTTGTCGATGAAGGAAAACTCTTGGGTTTCATCCTTTCTAAACATGGTATGAGGATTGAACCTAAGAGAATCGAAGAAATTTCTAAAATCCCTCCCCCTCACAATAAGAAGGACATGCAATCGTTCCTCAGGAGGATAAAGTTCATCAGACAGTTCATCCCCATCTTCATCGAAAAGGTAAAACCCCTACAATATATGATAAAAAAGAATGTTGAATTCAAATGGGGACCTAAAGAAAAGGATTCCTTCCACATAATCAAAGGAGATATCATACAAGCACCTGCACTGCTGAGCCTAGATTTTGATTGAGAGTTCATCCTCGATATTTCCTTTGTAGTTGTCTTAACATAGAAAAATATGGAAGGTGACGAGTTCCCTATGGATTTTATGAGTTCAAGTGTAATACCCATGTTTACCCTAGCTTGTAAATATAACTATAAGTTGCCAAAATACTGTGGCAGACTAAATAAGTATGAATGTTGGATTTGATGAACCTTTTTGTTATAAAAGGTAATGTATATATTTTCATGTTCTTAATTAAAAATGGATAGTGTTTCATAACTGTTGAAAGGGGGGTTTGCCAAKATAGACCATGTTGTTATGAGAGAGATGGTGAGGGGAACCAGAAATGGTTAATATGACCCCCACCAAACTAGTACCTTAATGGAGTTAATTTATCAAACCTAGAACACTCCTTTGACCCAGAAATAAATTACCAGTCAGGATGGYAGTTKGTAAATCCCTCCTCAATAGTTAATGACAAAATGGGGTAGAGTACCCATCTGCAAGGCTTCCATACCTGACCATGAGTTGGGGGTTCATAGCCAAGCAATCTTGCTGAGGAAGGAAATAAAGGAATGGATTCTAGGGAAGAGGCAAATGGGTAAGGAAGAGGAGATCATGTGCAGCTTGAGAGTTCAAAGGAGAACTAAGAAACAAATTTGTTATGGGAGAAAGAAGTTGTTGGAAGAGTTTTTATTCCAAGCTGGCAAATGTTTAAAAGGTAGCGTATGCTTGTCATTGATGGCAACTACAACAGTGAAGATGGCAGGATCAGAGAGTGCATCAATGGAAAAATAGGAACAACGTATGCTTAGGAGGAACAGCGTCGAGGAGAACGCGCGCAGCAAAGCTCAAGATACAAGAGTTCGCAGAGGAGAAGGAAGACAAAGGTCGAGGCTATTGAGAACTTGTAATTCTCCCAAGGTTGGGAGGAAAGTGTGCAAAGCTCAGGAGGGAGCACAGTCGCCATCATATCGGTTGAAGAAGAAGATCTGGACCGTTGGTTTCTATGTCTAGGAGGAGCTCAGGAGAATCCTACAGAAGGGATAGATCGAGAGCCATTGGATCTCATTCAAAAATCTCGTCAGTCGTCAGATCGAACAAGAGTTGCACGAGGTTTACCATTGGGAAAAGCCAAGGTGAAATTCTGAAAGGAGGGTTGACTCATCGGGGTTTCACATATCGGGAATCCCATGAGCCAATGCATTGTGGCATTGAAAAGCTCGAAACCCCGATGAGTGGTAAGACTGCGGTCACGGGGATAACGGTCATATGGGCCAGGAGCCTAGCCAGGAGAGCTAGTGCGTAAAGAGCACGTCGGGATTCGAGGGATCATGAATCCTAAGGACATACATGTTTCGACATTGGAAAGTTTGAAACCCCGATGAGGAGGTTTGGCTGCGGTCATATAGGGGGAGGTTACGTGGACCACGAGCTTAGCCGGAGGGCTAATTGAAGTTAGAGGCGTCAGATCTGAGCGCAGGGTCCGACTACCATTGGATCAAGGAAAACCTACACGATCTTTAAAAAGTGCAAGGAGTAGAGGGCTCACAAGTACCAGAAGCAGGAGGATCATCCATCTCAGGGGGTTATGTGGACCGTTGATCTGACTCCCTATCGGGGTTTCGAAGATCGAGAGTTGGAGATGTCAAAAAATATTGACATCAAGAATCCCGAAATCAGGATGTGTGAAATCCCGACTGAACCTGAACCGTCAGATCAAGATGTGATCTAGACCGTCGACCCGACTCACATCAGCAAACCACGTCAGCTAGGGACACGTGGCACAATCAGGTAATGACAAGTGTCATACTGATTCAACATCTCAGGCACATGTAAGTCATGAATCAGAGTGACATGTGGCAGTATTCAACACGTGTCAATCCACGTGTGACATCAGCAGATGGACACCACGTCGGAGTTTCGAGGATCGCGTTTTGGAAATGTCAAAGAAACATTGCAATAGGAATCCCGATTTCTCGATATGGAAAATCGTGACTTAAATCGCAGCCGTTGAATCAAGATCAAATCTGGACCGTTGATTCCAGTCAATGGAGAGGCATCGGGGATCAATAGTTAGACATGTCAAAGAAAATTGACATCAGGAATCCCGATATCACGATAGGTGAAATCGCGATATAATCTGAACCATCAAATCAAGTGTTGATCGGAGGGCTACTGATGCATGACACAATGAAACTACCAGAAACCATTGATGGCGTCTGCTAGAGAATTCGAAGAAACCCCTGTGTGATCGCTAAAGGAGAAGAAGAGTCTCCAAGCTTCGTCCAAGTAAAGGAAGACTATTCTTAGAAGGGATTGACAGATGTATGAGCGTGGAAGCTAGTAACTAAAACGGAGAAGGTGAGCTCGACTGTCACAGAGAAGACGAAGAGTCTCAATTGCCAGAGAGGCTGAGGAATCTCAGCATAACATCCAGTGATGTTGAACGCGTGGGAAAACGGCCAGAGAAGATGAAGAGTTATGATGATGATCACGCAGAGCACTCGAGAGGTGGAGGAGATTGGCGCGGTATGAGCATGCAGAGGAATGGAGAATATTGCATGCACAAGATGCACAGAAGCAATATATACATGATATAAAGAAGAGAAGGGATGTTGTTGTTGTTGGAGGATGTTGTGGTTGTTGTTATTGAAGGTGATTCATGTGTGAAGAAGGAGGGGAGTGCAGCAGCTGA
>SNQJ01S0050881.1:46045-71121 GCA_010110895.2 Picea sitchensis
AGGGAATTTTTCCAAGGATTGACCTTGTAATGTGAGAGATGGGTAGAGTTAATGGGCAAAATTAAGTCCCACCGAACTCTTGAATTTACCTTGGCGGGAATACTAAGTTTGAACCCTGTGGAAGGAGGGCGCCTCCTTCAAACATTTCACTTGTGTGAACGAGGGCTTATGTTCATGATTCTAACCAACTCACAGTTAAGTGTTGAGTGTGTAGCCTTGAGGCTTGTCCAATAATCCATATGACCAAGGTCTGGGAACCCTACACTAGACCCAAAAGGAGCTAAGATTTCTGGCTTCAGAACTCATAGATTTTAGAGCTACGGGGTGTTATGGCCTTACTTATTTTTCAAACTGACCAAAGGCAAATTGTTGCTATGGTTACTCACAAGGTTGACCGACATCTAGCGGTTTCCCTAATCGTGGAAGATGGACCTGCCCCACCATTAAAGCTGGATCCAGTTACTATTCCCGAAGTCATGTGAGTCGTAGATCCGAGGGTGCTAGGGATATTCCCTGACCGTTGGATTTACACCATGGTCAGCACCTCGACGAATTCACACTTCGAGAAAATGAAGCTATCATAACACCAAAACCCTTGAATGTCGGAGCTACAAATTAACATAAACCATATACTTAGGACGCTTCAGGATCTGTCCTTTCCGTTGGATCGACAATGTGGTCATTTCGGCGTTGACAACTACGGGAGAAAGGGGGTGGTAAGCGAGCAGAACCTCCGAACATTGAATTCGTGATGCGATAAGAGTTATATATCATAGGATGTCTTGGGATCACCCATGACCAATAGATCTAGACCATGGTTATCCCGACGCTGACCACTCCGAGAGTAAGGAGGGAGTCACACAGTGGAACCCTCGAACGTCGAAGTTATGAAGTAATGGAGGTCATAGATCAGTGGGTCTACGTGGATGCATATTGGCTGTGAGATCTAAGGGAGTTGGAAGGCTATCATTCTAGAGTGACATGGCACACTAACGTCACCTAGGGTAATGAGGACCCATGTTGGACGTGCCACATGTCATCTTGATTCGTAATTTTCGTAGACCATATGTGCTCATTAGAACGTGACACGTGCCACCCACTAACAGGGCCACGTGTCATATTTTCCCTACCATGTGTCACCCCCCTGGAACCTACTCGCTTGGCCTATTAGCAGGTGGAGTACTCTGGGACCACCTGTCCTTACCTCTATATTTAATACACCACCACATGTAAGGGTGGACCCTTTGAAAGTCTGGGACTTCAGAACTCTGGAGGATTGGGGTATAGTGTCATAGATAAGACAAAAATGTCGAAGGCCGGAGCCACGTAGAGATATTTCGGGATCCGTCAGGAGTTTGGTATTTTTGGACTCCAGAGGATATTCATGTAGGAATAAAAATGGGTGCTCAGCGTTGAAGCGTCGAACATCGAATTGTCATAACCCTATACGTTGAACGAAGACAAAATCATGTCAGTGGATTTAATGGTGGATGGATTTACACCATAGATGTAGGAGCGTTAGGAAGCTTCAGGACCTTGGAGGATCTTGGGATAGCACGAGTGAGACAAACCCACATGGGCATCACGTGTCCTTTGACCAATAACTCCTGAAGAACCTTGAAAGGCCATATCTTGAAATCCAAAGCTCGGATTTGGGCATGGAGGCAAGCGTTTGAAAGCTCATGGAGAGAATAAGAGGATGGAAATCCCAGAAATAGGATTCAATATATTTAAGGAAAGTGAAATTATGATGCCCCATCCCTTAAAATAATACTTAGGGGTTGGGTGTGTTACATTAGGTATACAAGGAGCTAAGATAAACTATCCTGAAGTTGATAAACAAGCCTATGCAGTATTTAAAGTTGTCAATAAATTTCATCCATTCTTACTTAATTCTTAAACCAAATTCATTGTTCCCTACCCAAACATCATAAATCTCCTAGTACAGAGAGATTTAGCATAAAAGAGAACCAACTGGATGATGGCCCTACAATAATATGATCTGAAGATCAAACCTGTAAAAATAGTTAAAGGGAAAGGGCTATGAAAAATGGCCACGAAATCACCTTGTATTGAGCCACAGGAAGAGGCTTTGTATCAAGATCATGAGTTGATTGAAAAATAAGTCTGTTACATCCCAGTCGGCTCAGACCCATGGTTCTATGAAATGAAATACTACTTGACTCATGGATCATCCCCACATTATATGGATCCCAAAAAGAAAAGGGCCCTTAGGCTCAAATCCACCCAATATCAGTTTATCCAGGGAATTTTATGCAGAAAAAACTATGATGGTGAATTCCTAAGATGTTTGGAGAAGAGAGATGTTGAAAAATTCCTATATGAACTTCATGATGGACTAGTTGGAGGACATTATGGTGGAGATACTGCTACACACAAAATTATCATAGATGGATACTATTGGCCCTTCTTGTTCAAATATTTTCACGTGTATAAAAGGAAATGCCAGCAATGTCAGAAGTCGGTGTTATAGGATAAATATGTGAGTGCGGACACAAACCGATCTCCCTAGATCCACCTGGATCTAGAACAAAACAGGACAGAATAATACACTTTCCCTAGATCTAGACTATTGAATGAACTAAGAGATAAAGATCATGGACATACCTTATGAACACTTTCCTTAGGTCTCTGTTGTTCAAGCTTAGCTCCAATGCTCTTGCACCATCAATACCACAATAGTACAAACCAATCAAAGTAAAGAAGCTGATTAATATATTCAATATCTAGACTAGCACATATGATCGGAGTTATGTAATAAATTGACATCATCTTTATGGGAAAGGGACATGTCTTGTGAATGGCGAAAGTGAAACTTTGCTTGAGCCTTGATACCAAGTAGGTCTCCTTTCAATGGCTCCTAGCTCTCACACACACTTTATCATGCATGAAGAAAGATCAACCACTTGTAATGACCTTGCTATTGTCTCTTGTTGATGTAGCATCAGTCCTCCATCTACGATCTTGCACTATTTCTCTAATCAATCTCTAGCTAACTTGATTCTTCTTACTTGTTTGCTTGTTAACCTTTTCCATAAGTAATCTCCTCAATATATAGGAAGATAGATTGGTTACTTGGATAGAAATGATCTAAGACTATCACGATTCCGACACTTGAATAACCATTGAAATACAACTCATGTTTCAAGAGATTCCCTTCCTAGAAGATTAAAGATTTTATCTTTTTCCTTCCTTTGGAACATGTTCTCACCATGGCTATTAGTTCTGATCACGAGGGACACACCCGACTTAAAAACAGCACAAGCGAGAATCGAGGCATTCTGTGAGACAAATCTATGGAGTAGCTGAACATCCCATAAAAGCATGATTTTTGGAAGCAAACAAATGCAACTTCTTTCAGGAAAGTAATTCTTAGTTAAGAGCTTGATTTTCTATCATCTTAACATCATCATGACATCATCACAATGACCAAAATTGCAGATATGAGGAATGCTAGGGTAAAGAGTGCAGGTCGGTGGCAGGTCAATAGACTTTTGTAAGCTACATGTGTCGAGAACCAAGAGCACATCTAATGTCGAGAACACCGCAAACATCAGAAGCATGGTAGAATATCGTAGCCACCAATTCTACGAGGGTAGGCGATTTCCATATTACTTTCGAGATCCACTTGGTACGTGACATCATAACAAATTTACGGCCCTCCAATCATACACTAGCCGGATTCCATGCGGTCATAATATAGCCGCGACCACACAGATACGGCGGATCGTGAGCAAATTTTTCAATCAAGGCGACGCTGCCAGCCCGCGAAACATACGATTGGATCTATGTGTCACAAATTATTTATACTCCATCGCAACCTGGACATAAGAGATGATATCCAGGGGCTTCGATCTCATCGCCCAAAGTATAGGAATCTAACCATGTGATTACATGTGTTGAAGTCGAACATGGCTGAAACCATGATTAGGTCATTAGAATGCAACGTTAACAAGTGTGAAATCACCATTGATGTCAATGACTCCCAAAGGTACTATAGTACAATCCATCAGTGTGAATAAATGAGTTGATGTGAACATTCGACGAAATCTTTCAATCAAGGGTCAATAATGAAAAAAACCACTGTCGAAAGCGAGGAACCCTGCCATTGAGGCATGAAAGCTCCAAGGTACTAAATAATTTCTAAGTCTTGATTCCGGATAGTAATGTTACGACGGAACAAACCTCATCACATGAGGGCCTTGATATATCCCCATGTTAACCGCGAAATGAAGTAGCGAGTTTAGCGAAAGTGAAACATAGTATGTGTCAATTGGACTTTGGACACAAGCAAGGCCGACACGAAGAAGATAGCTGCAGATGGCCGACTAAAATAGAGGTTTCAGACGGACGACTCTTGAACATATGAATGACCGCGACCAATGATTTGGCGACATTGACTCAAAGGCGACATGGAAATACGGTATTAAATCGAATGAGAGACAAATGGATTTCCCAATGCGGCTTCAAATGATGAATAGGTGTCATGTTCAGGCGACACTACTGCCAATTAACACAAAAGTGAAACATATCCCTTTTCCCAAATTTTCCCCACCATTTGGCAGAGTACCTCTTTATTTTATGCAAGCTTGAAGGATCACATATGCTTGTTGATATAAGCTCATCCTTGAGACCCGGGTCCCTGAATTATTTTAACAAACCCTAGGAAGGTGTGGCTCGGTCCCATCCGCGAATTCTGTCAATGTTTGTTTAACGGTCCATGACGAGCTTCGAAGGTTTTTTTCAAGATTATAGAGTTTGGAAAAACGCTCAAAGAGAACTCTCGGTTTATACCGTTACAATACACACCAATGAGGCCAGAAAAGGGGTTAAACTATCATTTCGAGAAGGATGCGCGCCAAATACTTCGCGAGCATGAAAATAGCAAGATTGCTCGGCAATCTTTTCATATTTAGAGTGCCTGAAAATGACTTAAAGTTAACTCGGAGGTTCCTTACCGTGTAATCAGCCAAGCCACGAGAAAAGAGATTAAAACAACGCTCTATCGCGTTCTTATAGTACGACAAGTGCAAGAGCGGATAAGAAGCGCTCGAGGTTGGATGAAAAAAGTGGCAACAAACGCCGAAAATCACACCACACCAAAGTAAAAAGAATTACGTCCATGGCAATCCATGTTACTTTATGAAATCCCAATTTCACTCATTTCTTCATTAGTGATTAGGTTTAAATGGGAAATAATCATAAAATGGAGAACATTATATGAGTAAAAGTAATGCAAATAAGACAAATGACAAAAAGAATTGCCATACCATTTTCACATTTTACCATTTGACTGCCAAAAAACCCTCATTTACTCTCTATCTTTCGATTGTTGAATTTAGAACCACGGAGACCATTTGATGTCATTTATATTTTAATTAGAATTACCTCTTCTTCATCTTTTCATGGATTCAAAATTTGTTTTTATTGGTTAAAGTCAGTTTCATTCATTTTTTAAACCTATGCACATTCCAGGAGAATTCGCCAATTGGCCCATCTGAGACTGCTTGAAGTTCGCCTTAATCTTGGCAGATACACCGAGCAGTGAAAAATCTAAAAATTTGTGTAATGTTTAGCCAATTGCAATAATTTTCCTCATGAATAAGATCCCTCACTATGTTTGTGTGTTGTTTATATGCAGGTTACTTTAGCCACAATCATGGTTTTAGTGAAGCAGGAGCAGGGAAACCTTGAGGAGGGATAATGCTAATCGCAGAAAACCGATCCCTCCAACAATTTTTACTACACTAAAATTTGTGGTCTCTTAAAGTATTCAAGCGTCCGGGCATGAGAGATAAAGTTGGGTGTTAAGATACTTGATCCGGATGAGATCCGGACCAAAAAGTCTTCATCGTGGGAGCCCATACATTAACCATCGATATCGAGGACATATATTTCTTGGTGGATTGTCGGAACATGGATCCTATGTCGGTTTGACTGGTAGCCGAAGGGGTGGCCTAAAAATGAGTGAGTATTGTAACCAGTACTGCGTGCATGAACAGAAAAGGAAAGTGGCAATTTGGGGAGTGACGAATTTGACTCTCCGTACAATCTCTTTACCATTGCTCGGTAAGGTATTTGCTCCACCTTATGGATCGCAAAGCCTATTTCTAAATTACGCCATGAGTGTCTGTTGGGGGTATTTCAACTTGGTAGGCGCGGTACTGTGTCGAAGCAGTTGACTAAATTACAGCGAGGAAGTGCAGCCTTGATTTGGTTATAGGTCTCTGTTGGTACTGTCCTTCTTCTTGGAGAGTCCACGGTATTCCGTCCTACAGTGGGGATGTACGGGGTGCAGTCAGGGATGTTGTGGTGGTGTCGGCTTATGGCTCGACATGTGGCAGTTCTATTATCCAGAGAAATATGACAATGTTTTCTTGAATGGTTCGCGGACTTCGTGGAATGTTTATGTGGTGGGCAGCAATATGCCTACCCATTTTGGATTTTTCGGAAGGAGATCCGGATCTGCACTTCTAGAGCGCCTGATGGGGGGAACGCTGGTAAAATTTACACAATTTTTTGGGTACTAAATGTTTTGGATTTTAACCATATTTTAAATGTTTTGTTTTTATAGTTTTACCCAGAAGACTAACACCAAATTCTTGTTGATAACAGAGACGTTGGACCATATAGACCTACCAACAGTTCTCCTATCCAGCGACGAAGAGAAGAAGCAGTAGTATTACCACAGTATGCCAAACATTACCAGGTGGTGGAACAAAAATTAGAAGGCCTGACAGCAGACACTCCAGATATTACTCTGGAAGAGATTCCACGACACGATCAACGTCACACCATGGGAGTCTCTGTCTCTATGGGTCATTTTCTCTGTAGAGTTTCTAGGACATTAGTAATACTTCTCGTGAACATCATTAGTGATGTCATTATGTAGAATCTAGGAGCTTGGTTGCTGATATTTTGGTCTTAGGACAACCATTTGTAAAACAAACTTTGATCGTTATATATATATATACATGGTTTCTCTGGCTTACTTTACATTGTGTACATTTTAATGTGTTTGATTTATAAGTGATTTAAATACTTTGTCAATACATAATTAGCTAAAGCATCAATCAATGTATTAAGACATCTAGGAATATTGTGATATTCAACGTGATCAAAATAATAATGGATTCCAAAGTTTGATCACAAATATACCATAATAAAGTAGGACTTAGAATAACATATACATTCTTGGTACGTAGTACTACCATTTTGTAGAGTCAAGTCGGACAACCAAATGATGAATTCCAAGTGATATAGAATCAATCAACAATTCGATGGTGATGCTATATTCTGAAATATTTTTGGTTGCACGGCCAAGACATACACCCTCGTAAAGATATAAGCTGGTTTGTTGGGGCATAGATAGACCAAGCAACGGAAGCTAGATTCCGAGTACCACGACTAGCACCATCAACAAATACAACACAAGGTAAATGGGACGCCAACATCTGCCAACCACGCACATTGCAAGATAAGTAGTAGGCATAAATCATTGAAAAAAGAACACCAAAACATGGTACAATATATACAAAACTCTTATGTAGGATAATTCTAAGCATAGTAATTTTTAAGGTAAAACCCATTCCGGGGTTCACTCAAAGGCACACCATCATAATCAACTAGCTCATACGGTCCTTTTTCAAGAACTTTGCTAATAATGTAAGGCCCCCGCCACATTGGTTCCAATTTCGACTCCTAAGACATCTTTATCTTGTTCATAAGAAGAACAAGATCACCTTAGGAGAAAACACAAGGGTTTGTTGTACTTGTCATCGTACTTATGCTATGTTCTCTTGGGCTTCTATTACAAGAGTAAGCGTCGGCGAGTCTAAATCCTGTCGCATCGGATAGCGAGGCGATTCCTCTTGGCCGAGTATTGAGCAAGAGATCTACAACTTCAAATATGGTATTTCCACATTCTGTGGCGAGGGAATGGCATCATGCCATAAACTAATCGAAAGCATTGAATCACATTGGCGGACTTAACGGATATGGAATATGCCCACAATGCTCGAAAAGCCTTCGTGTGCCGGTAGTTTATGGATTACTATCATCCAGAGTCGAATCCTTAGTTATGGGAGAACCTTATTGATCAAGCCCGACTGGCCGATGTATGGATAATAGGGTGTTGAGGATATCATGTGAAGGCCCAACTTCTGATAAGGATTCAGACATCATATAGTTTCTAAAATGACTACCGTGACGTGTAGCGATAGTCTGAAGAACACCAAAGCGAGTAATGACATGGTTGAAAATAGCGTTCTTGATCTTACCGGTATTTTTTGAATATGGCATCGCCTCGGCCCACTTTGTAAAATGATCACCAGCTACAATAATATAACCATGCCCAGGCCAAGTGGGGAGGTGACATATCATGAAATCAACCACTATTTTGCAAAGGACCTCTTTTGAGACCGGGGATGAAGGGCGGGGATGCGATGAATCTTCTTATTATAAGTCACGGCGGGCATGTTGCCGAGACAGCGATTGATCGCGGTCGATTGAATGGAGCCAAAAGTAACACATGCGTAATATCTTACGGCGTGCATACGGATATTACCACATGCTCTGAATGGCGGATCATTCAAAAGCTTTCACCGGCTTCTTCGAAGTCAAACAACACGAAGAATGATCCAGTACCATTCGGTAAAAATTATCGCTGAGGGATAATATAATAGTATGCTTGATGCGGATGACGGTCGTTCATTACTTGAATAAAGCGGTGGAAAGTTGGTTGGAGATATATAATGACATATCCATACCAAATATCATCGATACAGATAAGGAAAAGTGACTAGGTAGTGCTTGAATCATTGCTACCTTTTTCCGTAGCGTTAGTAAAGGAAAATCACAAATTAACTTGCGAAAACTAGGGACTTCTTGACGTGCGTGATGCCAATTCAAATCGAACTCTGGAGAATAACAATCCATTTTGGAGTACTTGCCCCCCAGCGATTGATGTGTCAATATATGTTGCATGGGGTTCACGATTAATGAAATCGCGTAATTTTCTGAAGAATATAGTAACCAAAAAGCGTTAAAGCTGCTTGAGCGGCTGACCGAAGCCCGACTTCTCAACATGTTGGTGCGATTTTAGGTGGATGATAAAAATTCTACTCAAGTAATAGATAACATGTTAGTCATGAGAATCATCCTCCTAAACAAGAACCATCTTGGAGTAATTATTGCTTCGAAGCCTAGATAAAAGTAATCGAACTATGTCGGGAGGAGGAAAGAAGAAGGAACTTTCATGGGGACAATTTTAAAGCTTCAAAGCGTTGTTAGCAACATATCCCGGACAAACTCTGAACCTTTCTTTAGAGCGTGTGAAACCACGAGTAATCTGGGTGTAATTTGGTGAATGGCTTGACGAAGAAGTTTGCTTTCCCACACCAAACTTTATGGCGAAGCATGATGAAGAAGGGAGGAGGGAGGTTAAGAATAAACCTCAACCTTAATAGGATCTACCCGGATCCCCAGGCGTGAAACAATGAGCAGAAAGCGGCGGAACTCTATGCAAAATGCACCCATGAGGTTTTAGGCAGAATGGGAGTAGAACCGACAACGAAGCGAAAATTTCACCGAGGAGATGATTAGGTTGATCGACTTGGCGTAAAGAATGATCTAGAAAATCGTCCAAATAAGGTTGAATGATGTAACATGTGGTGAAGCATAGGACATATACCGAAAAGTAGCACACACACTCTTAAAGGTGAATGGAGGTTTTACGTAGGCGGAAAGTACCCCAAGGACAAATAAGCGGTTTATGTTGGTCCTCGGGGAGGCGATGTTAATTTGATTATAGCGGAGAATCCATCCATGGCGAGAAGATTTCAACACGATCATCGTGATCACGGTGAACAAAAGGGAGTTGGAAAATTTGTCCTTTGGGCGGAGCTTTGTTAATATCCCAGATAATCAACACGGTTTCCGATATACTACCACCTTTCTTGTCAATGGAAGTGCGGGGTTGAAACCCATTCATCGAAAGCCACCGGGATAAATAAAACCGGCTTTAAGAGTTTTTCAACTTCTAGTTTAATGAAAATTTCGTAAACTACGTGGATGTGGACATGATGGAGTACATTTGTCGATAAAGCAGCTCGAGTACATTTTGATCTCATGCTGCGACAATAGTGAGGTCGATACGGCATCTTCGTAACTCCAGACGAAGATATCATGAAATTCTTTGAACAGGTATAGGTGCACTTTCCTTGAAACCGCGAAACGATGTGAATTCCATTTTCAACTATCCGGGTTTAAGCGAAATATCAATGGGTATCATTAGGAGAAATATTGTTACAGGGTTCCCTTTACGCCAAAACACATCGCGTGTAGGTCGAGGAGCGGTTGTGATAACTGTCTTGATCGAAGCCAGTCGAAATCAGTAGTAATTCACCGAGAGTATGTTCGAGAAAGCGGTATGGAGCGATGATTCCCATCGATCCCAAGATTGTCACCGGCCATGGCCGGTTTGGTACATCGTCGATTAGAATATAGCCGCGAGAAAGGTCGAGAACAACTCCTAAAGAAAGTGTAGAAAGTGTTGCGATTGAGATAGCATGATAGCGGAGACTCAATGGGACTTAGCAACATACTTGTCGCCCGAAAGCTTGAGGATGATCTCGGATAGAGGACTATCCAAGGTCAAAGACGCGGGAAGCTCGCAGGAACAACGAAGATCCATATTAATGACAACTAACGGTACGTAGAATATGGTGGTGGTGGTATGGAAGAATTACCCGATGAAAGTCTTTTAAGAGGCAAACACCAACATTCTAAAGTAACGGTGGGATTTTATATAATGACACATTTCCGGTCACGGTATGAATTAAAGAAGACAGGATTGATCAGTAATGATCTTTCCTTGATGGGGAAAGCGAGGTACCGCGAACTGATGTTGACACAACAGTGCGCATGGAATCTACCCAGCTCTGACCAAGAAGAAGATTGTAATCTAGAACCGAAAACTTCCCCTTCAACTTGGATTGTCTTACCTTCAAGAGTGGCATTAGCGACGGGCTTGCCGTAAGGCATAAAACGAGCCATTGAAGCTTTCGGTATTTTGTGACTCGGAGTTAGCAGGAGGCAATGGCTTTCCAACAAAATAGTAAGGAGCATTACACACATAGAGCGCCTTCATCAACAGCAGGTTTTGGAGAGCGTCGTGTAGGGAGACAATAACTTGTATCTGAAAAGCAAGCTATGGGGTAACCTTGGAACATGGTCGTCCAAGTCAAAGACTATCAAGGATTCGTATCGGTAGGATCAATTCCACCTATGAAACTTTCCAGCGAGCCGCTTTGTTGCCCGGAGACAGCGAAGGACTTCAAGGGTAGACATTGTTGAAGGTGCTTGACCCAAATCGCCGACAATGCTATAGTTAAGGCTGCGGGCATGAGGATTGAATGTTACGACTTCTTAATGACACCTTTCGGTGGTAAGAGCTGTATCAGAGCTCGGTCTTTGAGATGAAGAGGACCGTTCATGGGTGGATTCGGCGGAGAGGGATGTACCAAATCGGGAAGTGCATCGACAACCTTCTCCTTAGAAGGAGAATAGTATTTAGCTCTAAAGATGCGATAACGCGTCATTGTTCTTAGAATCATTGAACATCAAAACATATGATGTAGATGTAGAGAAGGTTGGTCATGAATGACCAAGGCATGTTCTTGAATGGGAAGGGTTGGGACAAGACTATGCTCAGTACCAGATAGTTTTGGCGTCCCTTGAAGAAACTTATTAACCTTGGTGCGTCTAGGACAATCCTTTGTGTGAAGTGATCATCACCATAGATAAGGAAAGGATAAGTGGTTTCGCTTATCGATCTCGTCGGAGGGTTCTTAGTTTACTTCTCGTTTTGATTATTGTTTTTACTCTCCTTATTCTTGCCTCTCCCTTTCTTTGATTTATTTATTTTACGGTATTGATTGAACGCATTCACTTGAAAGTTTTAAGTGGAGGAAGCGGAGAGGAGCATTTGAACATTAGAAGAGTGGATTTAGGGTTGTACCCGAAACCGCCGAATGTGAGTGGGTATAGGCGATTTTCCAATCACACCATCAGTACATGCAAATTTGAGCGGTTGAAGTGTTGGAAGTACCGGGGCGAGGCAAATCGGGTAATAAATCATAAAGAGTCCCAGTTTGTGAATAAACGAGATCAAGATAATGAACACGCGACTTATGAGCTTATATACGTAACAACACCACCCATGGCGATGTCTTTACCGATTTTGTTCAAAATGATACTGTAGCTCATTCTTCCTGGCTTGATGGAAGCTCAAGTTTAATGAGATTTTGACTTCCTTCAAATAGAGTAAAGCCACTCATGAATATGATCAGATATATAGGTCTTGAGATCTGTTTGAAGGAGGTTAAAATCCTAGTCGATGCTCGTAGCGGATCGGTAGCTGGTAGTGTTTGAAAATCCATAGCTGGGGTGTTGAAATGAGAAAAAGAAACCTCGTGGTAATTCAATATACCACTTAGTAGCAGAACCAGTAAGGGTTCATTGAAAAAGATGTGAACAAATGGATTCATCCATTAGTGAGTTAGACGAACACCATAAATGAGAAAAGTCATGACATGATTATTTGGGTCCTCTCCCCACCTGCCATAATTGAGAATATCACGATGGGAGTTTAAGCAGGGATAAGCAGACCATTAGGGAGGTATTGAATAGAATCATTAGGATCCTAGACAAATTACAGCAGCAAAAATCGAGGAATTGGCGAGAAGAACTTAATTTGTCGGTTTACTACTTGAATCTTGGTGGCTTTGGGGTGGAAGCCTGGTCGACAAACCAGTAGGGCCGTAAGAGACTTCCATAGAGGCCCAGCTAGCGATTCGGTGGTGGTTGGATATGATAGTAACCCCAAGGATTAGGACCTTGAGTTTGAGTAGGGACACGAGGTTGAGTAGTCGACTCGGGCAAGTAGGATTGGTTACCTACGGATAAGGTTGACCCCTTTGTAGGAATGACTTTACGCCCCATCACTCACGAGGAAAGTTTGTAAAGTTGAGTCAATGCAGGCCAAGTCGAGGAGGTATGTTTTGTCAAAAGGTGAAGTTGGTCCCCTCGTGGTATAGTTCCACGGTGTGTGCCAACCGTGGAGTTGTAGTAGCTTGTGGTGTGTCGAGGAAAATAGAAAGGAAAAGGAAAAGGAACCGTACCACCACAATCCACCCACGGGGAACACGCAGAGTTGGGTGCTTAGCGATTGAATAGTGCCACTAGGATTAGGATTTCGAGAAGGAAATTGAGGGAGAGTGTGGAATGAAAGCAGAATAGGATTCCCGAGGGGAAAAGAAAGGACCACGCACAAGGCTGGCTAGGGTTTCGCGGAGGGGTGTTGGATAGAGGAAGCTTTTCAACAAAGGGATTCAGCAGCATAGTAACGGGGTAAATTTGGATTATCTCGGGCATTGGCTCGAGGTATTGATAGGAGGAAGAGTAGTTCAGAACAGTGCGGTTTGGACACTCGCAGTATTCTCAAGATGGGCCATCTCAGCAGGAAGAACAAAATGATAAGAGATAGTCTCGGGTGCGATCTACGTCTCGGGAGACCGCGGGAGGGTTGATTTCGTAAATAGGAGAGGACTCTGTACCGAAAAGAACTTGACGGAAATTATTGGACCAAAAAGGATCTTGGCCTACTGAAGTAGAGAAGTCCCTTGATTGGTCGAAGATGCTTGACAATGGTTTCTTGAAGGATTCACTGCGTCCAGCGGGTCGTTCACCTACGGCCGAATCACGATGATCCTCTATAGTATTGGTAATTCGAAAATCGCCTAGAGAATCAGTTTGTTCGACTTGTGAAGGTGGTGTAAAAAACTTCTGGGACTTCACTTATGTCCACATGCGGTAGAGTAACAAGTTTCTACGGCAGGGGAAGTCCCTCGAGTACCCTCGGTGTTGTTGTATGCAAGGGTTGTGAAGCGTGCGGATGTTCCGGGGATAAACCTTGCATTCTACGTAAACGTCGTGGAGGAGCAATTGTAAGTAAGTAACAAACTCCGCAACGAAAATACTATGGTCAACTTGACAAACACACACTAGTAAACGAAATCTAGAAGCAATCACCAAGAAACAATACCTTCTAATATCGAAGCCACTAGTTGGTGATGAAATCCAACATCCTTAACAATGAGGAGCGAGAGGAAGGGGGGGAAAAGTTCGTTGACGACATGCCGGACTTATACAGTTGCAAGTTCCACATAATGCGATGGGTATACCCTCAAGGAGCTTAGAGTGAGTTTGATCCGTCAATTCAGTCTTAGTAGAAGACTTTCCCCTCCACCAGTCTGCTAATTTGCAAGAACCTAGAGAGATAAACCACTAAGGTCACCACGATAATAGTACATCAGAGGAATAATTAGATGGAATCCGATCCACCTGTAACAAAGGCGGAGTATCTGGCGAAACAAACTTCGAGGCTTCCACTCATAATTGTGGGTATACCTCAATTATCCCAAGTAATAAATTGCAATCTACACCGATGTCAACAAAGCGAGTTAGTAGCTTCTGCCAACACCAATGCGACCTAGGTCTTGACCCTTGTGTTAGAAGGCGTCCCGAGGGACAATATGTTGTCAATGGAATTCTTTGACTCAAGATTCTATTTGTGTGTTTTGAGCTTTTGGAGGTGTATCTCTGTACCTACTCCAAAGCACTAGCCTAGCTAAATGTTGGTGTAAAAGAGGCTAGAAAAGAGTTACTAGATCAATTTTAATGCATGATGTTTAAAATTTGTTTACTCAAGATAGCGGAAGTGAAACTCGTGATGTATGACTCGACCCAAATTAATGCAAGGAGAATGATGAGGAAATATAATCCTTTTCATTCCACGAATCCTAGTTGGAGAGAGGGTATCTTCCAAATCAATCTCAATACCACAATGCAAATGCAATATTCAATTTCGTTGGATGCCAATTACAGAGCAATCATATACCAATGAGCAATTTCTATATGTCTCTTTCAAATACTTAAATAAGCTCTAAAGTTTGATTTTCAATGTTTTGAAATGACAAAAGCAAAATCTTGAAGAAAACTTTATTGTTCACTTTCAAGAAGAACTCTAATTAATGAGAAAAGAAAACCGTCATCAGAACCCAAACAAACAACCCAATCAATACTCAGCGAAAGTAAAAACAAACCAATGAGTCTCCCCAATGCAAATGAAAATGTCCTTTGAACCACTAGTAAGTGAAACACCGTACTCGACTAAGCTACACCAATCCTTTGGTTCTCGGTAGAACCCGTGGACTCAACCAGTGGGAGAGGAATGAACATGTCAATCGAGCCAGAAAGAAAGTCAAACTACCAAAGAAAGAAAAGATTACAAAACCCTAAATATGTTCAAACAAACAAAACTACGATAAAAGAGATGCATAGATCAATGACCCAATAAGCCAAAAGACACAAATCTAGGCATTACGAACAGTTGAAAAAGTCAAAAATCAATTTCAAAAATTTCAAAATGCTCAGCAGGGCCAGTGATGATACAGTCTTAGAAGGTATGGTGTTCTCACTTGATTGTATTGTGGAGCAATGTGTGAGGGGTTAAGCACTAGACTATGTCATGAGTACAAACTTTCTTGGTTCTGCGTCAGTACGTTCTGATGTGAGAATCCCTGAGATAATGAAAAATTTGAAAATGAAACCAAAATTCAAGTTGGCTTATAGACCAGAAGGTCTCTCAGGATATCATGAGGACTCGGTCTTGACAAAGCAGGAGAAAATGCAAATAGAGTAAGTAGCCCTGAGAAAATTCAAAACCATAAATAAAAAGGGAATACATCCCGGTGAAATTAAGCCAATTTTGTTATGGGATAAATCCATTGAGTCACCCGAACTATAAATAGATCTCCTAGATCCACACGGATCTAGAACAAATCATGATAGAATATTACACTTTCCCTAGATCTAGCTTGTTGAATGAACTAAGAGATTAGGGTTATGGACATACCTTATGGACACTTTCCTTAGGTCTCTGTTCCAAAGTTTTGCTCCAATGCTCTTGCATCGTTAGGATCACAAGCAGTACAAAACCAATCGAGTAGAAATGATTAATAATATATTCAATAGTAGTCCTTATGATCAAGGAGTTATGTAATAAAGAGTGACATCATCTTTATGGGAGAGGGACTTGCGTATTAGATGGCGAAAGTGAAACTTACAACCCTGATCCTTGATAATACGTGGGTCTTCTTCGATGGCTCCTACAAGCTCTCACTGCTTGCTCATGCATGAAAATCAACCACTTGTGGTAGTGCTATTGTCTTGTTGTTGTAGCATCGGTCCTCCATACAATCTTGCACTAATTCTCTAATCAATATCTAGCTAGCTTGATGCTTGTTTTATTAACCCTTTCCACGAGCAATCCCCTCAATATATAGAAAAAGATTGATTAGTTATTTGGATAGAGAATGATCAGAATATAAGATACCGGCATGAATAACCATTGAAATAGCTCATGTTTCTAGAAGATTGAGATTTTATCTTTTCCTTCCTTTGGAACATGTTCCACCAGCTATTAGTTACGATTAATGAGAGGTTAAGCACCCTGTCTTAAAGCAAACTGCGAGAATCAGACATTCTCATGAACAAGTATCCCAATAGGTAACGCGAACATCCCATAAGCATGATTTTTGGAAGCGGATAAAGCAGCCTGCGAGAATCAGGCATTCTCGCAGGCAAATACATAGGTAGCCTGCGAACATCCCTTAAAAGCATGATTTTTGGAAGCAGACAAATGTAACTTCTTTCAGGAAAGTATTCTTAGTGAAGAGCTTGATTTTCTATTATCATAACATCATCATGACATCATCACAATGACCAAAATTGCGGATAACAGTCGGTGGGAAGAGAGAAGAAAATTCCATTTCCCCTATAGTCAGTGAATTTTGAACATCCATTTCAACAATGGGGGCTAGACATAATAGTGGAAATCAATCCCAATTCCTCCCAACTACACAAATACATCATGAATGCCACTGACGACTTCACTAGATGGAGTGAGGAAATCCCCTTGAATACTCTCAATGAAAATAAGGTAACTTTGTTCCTTGAGTGTCATATCATCACCATTTTTGGAGTTCCCGAATCATTGGTCTTTGATAATGATAAACATGTTTCCTCTCTGAAATTGATTGAATTTGATCTTGAAAGAAATATTGAAGTTAAATATTCAATGGATTATTACCCACAATGGAATGGATTGGTAGAATCCACAAATAAAAACCTCATTAATATCCTCAAAAAGATTGTCAATAACATCAAAGAAACTGGAACCTGGCTCTGTAGAACGCCCTCTGGGCTGATAGAGTAACCCAAAAATCATCCATTGGTATCTCCCCTTTATTCCTATTCTATGGACATGAGGCCACCATACCTACTCACCCCTTCCTACCATCCTTTCAATTGGCCCAATCCATCCATGATGAGGCTTTCCTAGTGATGCAAGAGAGGTTAAATATATTGTTAAAACTAGAAGAAGAAAGGGAGAAAGCTAAAATGAACTTATCTCATCATCAAGTAATCAAAAAATGGTTTGACAAATCATTTGCAGGTAACAAATATTTTCATGAAGGATACTTTGTACTCAAATGGGATAAAGAAAATGAACTAAAAGGAAAACACGCCAAATTCTAGAAGTTGTGGTTGGGACCTTATCTGATCCACCAGAAAATAGGTCATGGGACGTTCAGACTTAAGACATTATAGGGAGAGAAGGAGAAACTTTGTGTCAATGGCCAAGTCCTAAAAAAATACTTATCTTAATCACCCATGGTGATTATAGTCATGTATATAGTAGGAGTTCCTTTAGTTTTATTTTCCTAATCCCTTTGATTTTCCAGTCAATCATATTTTTTCTTTCTCGGTTTAATTTTCCCTAGATATTTTTCTTTAGTGTTCCTTTTTTTTTTTTTTTATCAATCTACAATGCTTAGTGCTTCACCATTCCATACTAGTCATCTTCCCCCACAATATCAAACCTGATTATTCCAACCCATGTAACCACCTTACTCTTTGGGCCCCTATAGCTCAACATTTCTTCATAAGAGATGACGAAACATAAAAGAGGAGTTGGTTCACTCAGGCCAAGAGAAATCCTCGGACCTACAAATTCTACGCCTTCTAATAGTTCATATCAGTCATATTTATTGCACGTGACCACTCTCAATACATTCCTACGCTTCATGCCAGTTTTCCGAATCACTTTGAGAATTGATATATTTTGCATACATCCAGTGGTATTACCCTTTTTTCCCTTAATTCTATTTTATTAGTAACTCATGTGTGTAACAGAAAAAAATGAACCAACAATAGTTACTTGCATGCCAAAGTAATTCTCATATCACCACGCTTCCTACTCACCTTCACACATGTTGCAAAAGCAATATATAAATCATATATCTAAAAACAAATGAAGGCATAGAAGCTTGAACACAAGGAATTTGAAACCACTATTAAAAGTGTGGGAAGTATGAGCAAACCTGTCAGGGCTATGGACGCTCGCTAATAGATGGACTATGCTTGTATAATACCAAGGCATCTTCATCAGGACTATGGATTCTCATTGGAAGCAAAGCAATGCTGGGAAAGAGAGGTGAGGAATAAACTACAGTTCATATCGATTGGTAAACATTCATTTATTGTGCACCCCTCATGTTTCACTACTGGATATATATAATCCCCATAAGTACTCACTATAATTATGTAGGATATTATCAGCGATGGGATTTTCCTCTAACTCTTAAGGATAATTGGATGTGGGGTCCTTGACATATAAACTATACGAACTATCTAAAGGTAACAACACAATTGATGAGGTCTCAATACTTTTCTTCTGAGCTTAGAGATAACTGGTTCTTCCGAGACATTTTCCATTTTTTGTGATGGAACAACAACCCATTCCCCACTTATATTTTTCTTCAAATATTAGTGTGGGGATGCACACTTTTCTTTTCTTTTCATGAGGTATCTTTCCCCTAATCTTCATATGTTTTCCTGGAACTTAAAGCAATAAATTTATGTTTCCCCCACCTGCTTCTCACATTATTCTCTTCTTACATTTTCATCGCCGCGCCCTTGTGAAATATGAACATAGACTCAACTTTATATTTCTAGGACGACGATGCCTTACAAATTTGTCGTCGGAATTTAGTAGCACATTTCCATCCCCTTTCCCCTATTTGTTTTGCCGACAACGATAAACCCTTTTCTCTCCTAATCGCAGCCCAACTAATTGTGTGGAATTCTCTCTAAATTACACCTTGGCAATTACCTCCCTTGCGGCCCCCTCATATAGACCACTGCATAACTATTTTATTCTCTGACACATGGCAGGGTAATAGTGGCCAACATTCATTAGTGAATTATTTTCGTCGTCGGATTTTTCTTCTGAATCTTTCCTATACCTCCTCTCCCTATTGACAATGGCATCGCTCTTTTCTATCCAAATATCACATTTATCATCCTATGGATTATATGAATCAATTCATCATCGAATACTCCTTCATCTTATATCTCACACTATCTAATTAGTGGATTCCCCACGACTACCTCGACCTTTTGTCAGCATTGATGGAGAAGGGATTAACGCCCAATGGTAATCTAATTGAACTTTAAAAGGTTTTCGTTGGTCAAAATTAGACCTTGTAATCACACTTAATCGGTTAATCAAGTTTTTTTTCGTCATTGGAGGTTATTTTTAACCTATAGCCACACCTCTTTTTCCCATCGAATGTCAACGACAACAGCTTCGCAGTTCCCCCCATTTTTTGAATTCTCCCACTCCTTAACGACTATAACCACCAATCACCTATGAATGCATTTACTCTTTGTGTACTTCTCTAACCAAGTCCAAGATATATCACACCTCTCATTKATTACGGTTTTGGTTTGGAGGGAATTGGCAGAACATTTTAAAATCACCAAGACTCGTGTTCTTTCTCACTTGCTCCTAAATAAAAAAAATGAAGGCTACATCTGCAATTCTTTGTTATCTCTACTTGATTGACTACCKCTCCCAGCCTCTAAGCAAGTAAGATTGTAATTATTTCTTGTGTTATTATTTCAATCCTAAAGAAAATTGTTTAACTATAGTTTTGTTTGTTTAATGTATTTCGAATGCATATAACATTTCTGACACCAAAAAACATGACATAATAGAGCGCTACCTTAGCTACGTCAAGATCCTCTACATGTTCAAGAATGAAAGGTTACCATTCGATGATCCAGACATTGATACATACAGTAATATCCAGAAAAGTGGGATACATATTGTATTCACTCACCCATAGTTGTTTCCATACAACGACACCGCTAGATGGTTTTTCACATATCTATAGAAATATACGAGGTTGATAGTAAATTCTTTGGGTCTTTCGATTACCTCACTCAAATCCAATGATATCGAGGCAAGGTATCGAGCTGCAAAACCTACAGTAGCCCTAAACGAATCTTTTCTCGAACAATTCAGAGTCAAACATGAATACTTTCAGTCCCTCATGGAAGATTGGTTCTATGATGAAGAGTGTCCGGTAAGAAAAAGTGAAATATATATCCTAGTGCAATATCTCAAAATCCTCTATATGGTGCTAAATACCATGATTTGCGGGATATACAGTGAGTATACCAGCACACATTTCAGGATGGAGTGGTTTCGCATGGATTATGGGGTATCCCATAATGGACAAGAATTCAATTGGGCATCCATTCTCTCATTCAACATCACACAGTGCAGCCAGGATCTCAAGAGCATGAAAAACCACAGCTTCTACATGTCTCCTTATCTCATAGATGTTGTATGTGAAGCGAACTCGTTCCCAGCATTTAACTGGGCCTGGAATCCAAACAAGGGCCCAATTCATTTCTATTTCTCTCAACTATGGGAGGTCAATTGCAAGATTTTTTTTATGATATATGCAATTACTTCCTATCCCCCTTGCATAAGGCCATCTTCATCCTTTTCCCGCATAGTATCTCTCCTGGGGCTCTCAAGGGTGTGAAATAAATCAAAGATTGGTATATGAATAAATATTACACATACATGCGGATTTATGGGGCCACGGGAGCACCTCACTTGTTACCCAAGTATATGCCCGATATATAGTTGGTCAGGGAGGTTGTGTATCAAACTGTAGAGAAGGGGGCTACCGCCTACCTCTAAGAAAAGAACAAAATATATTGGCCTATATTCCCTATTCATATTGGATCATATACTTTGTTAAACAAGAAGCAGGATGATAAGAAAGTTGAAATGATTAAAGAGTTATGCCTCCACATTGGGAAACCCAAATCCCATGACCCTCGAAATGTTGTATATGAGCATATGAAAGTTGTTATCCTGGCACCACAAACCATGCATGAGGCCTGATTTATTGAATAGGTTTTCCAAGGTGCCCTGAGTTTTTAGGAAGCAGTGGAAAGACTTACCCCTGACACGACCAGATAGAAATTGAGGAAGGACAAAGAGAAAGAAAAAAATTTGAGACTAGAACAATTTTGAGCCCTCCTCCACTAGGAAAAATAAAGGATAAGCAAAGAAGAACAAAGGAAAAAAAATAAAGAGGTCAAGCTGGGGAGAAAATCCGAAGAGGCCGAAGAGAGATACAAACAATCGAAAAAGAAAGAGGTTGAAGAGAAGAATTTCACGTTGGATAAAAGTAGAAGTAAATATCCTCCCTCGTAGAAATCCAGCACAAGAAAAAGGGAAGCAATGAACACAGAGAAACCACCATCGGCCACACTAGGAGAAACCCAAGATAAGAGTAAAATAGATAAGGTCGGCGAAAACGAAGTACGAGACACCACTCTAGCAGGGGTTGGTGCTATCATCGATTTATACCCTGAGGAAAACTTAATATGTACCCCAATAGAAGATTGCACCCCCTTGGCCTCAATTCCAAGAATTTTATCGCTCACTTCATAGGGGATTGGTTTCAAAGAAGCTATGGTCAGAGTCAATGATTATTACTATAGCCACAAGACGTGAGCCATAGAAAAGAGAACGCCCAAAAGAAAGAGGGAAAAAGTAGAAACAGGCCAAGATGTACTCAAGAGGAGAATCAAATGGAAATCTGGTCTCGATGCTAAAGATAATGCTCTGCAAGTAGCCTTGGCACTCAACACTTTAGTAGGGCTAAACCTTATATCATTCCATGAGATCGTTGTAGCATTGTATGTTGCAAAGGCTGGGATTGCAAAGCTGGAAACGACCCTGGAGAATATCAAAGAATCTACAGTCGGTGAGCACACAAAGGAAATCTAGCAAGAGAAATGGGCCTACGAAGAGGAGATTAAAAAGAACTACAAGCTCAAGAGGAAAGTCTACAAGGTAAAATCAATGAGTCAATGTCACTGGTCCAAAAGGCACATGCTAAAAAATTGCAGCATCTTGAAACCTCGCAAAATATGGAGGTAACTAAGCTAAAAGAACAGTTGGATGAATTAAGGTATTTCAATGAAAAAGGTCAAGCTGAAATCCAAAGGGTACAAATGGATAACGAAATCTTAAGAAATACAATGGAAGAATGTCGAAATCAAACAACAACTTTTGAGATCGTGAAAACAAAGGACCTGGAAAAAAATGAAGAACTTCAGAGAACAAAGAAAAGGTTGTTCATTGAACTCGACAAAATTCTGGTATTTAGGCATGAACAAATGAAGTTCGACTCATAGGTGAGACCTACCGATGAAAAATATCAAAAGGCCCTAGAAGCTTGCAACAAAATCTTAGAATGGTAAGATTCACTGCAAACAGTGCCATCTTCAGAAACCCTTCTGATGTATTAAAAAAAGTGACCATCCCAAAAATGTAATATATCCAAGTCTCTTCCCAAACTCGTGCCTCCGCTGCAACCAAGTCCACTAGAAACCCCAAGTTTTGTACCAACTGGAAACCCAAAAATTCTTTCAAATTGGAACCCCAAGTTTCCCTACAAAGTGGAAACCCCAAGTTTCCAACTCACAAAAAAATCATCTGCAACATGTGAAACCATCCACATTACCCTCTTCCAAAAGTTGTGTGTGACCAAGCTGTACGCAACGATGGAAATATGTCTCCTCCCCATATCTATTCACAATATATAAGTTTCCACCATCCCACTGCAACAATCATTATTTGTTTTGTTGTTGTTGCCTCAACTATTGTTGCAACCCCAACCAAAAATTTAACAATGTTTAAGTGTTGAACTCCTTGTGACTCTCTATTGCAATCGTGATTCAACCAAACTCGATCACATCTCTGCACACTACATGCCTCAATTCCTTCACTGGTTGGGTGGCTAGCCCAATTGTCACATCCAGTTCCTGAAATGTGGATCTCCATTCCTGAACTTAGTATTTTCTATCTACATCTTCGTCACTCTTTCTAACTCCAAGGACTAAGGAAAGTATCCATCCATGCCTCATTTTTGTTTCCATCATTTGAAATTTGTTAAGGAGACCCCCAACATTGTCTAAGTGCTACACTTTGAACCTACTGGAACATTTGTACTCAACTTCCTTCTGAAATTCGGTCCATCCATGCAACAATCTCATATCAAGGCAAGGTCAACCATCACATTGTTGCACTATGAAGTCACCACAAATTAAATTCATCCACAACAACCTGACTCCATTGTCCTCCTCATGGCATAGTAAGCCAATCTTCCCCTAAGAACTGCATGTCCAAACTACCTTTTCCTCACTACTTCATCACCCATCCATGTTGCAGTATCTTCCTCCCTGTGCCTTGGAATGGTTAGTCTTCACCATCAACTATGATTCCCAATGCAAGGGATACACTCATGCCCAAGTAATTTCTTCATGCTACAATCTTCCTATTCACATAATCCACTAAACACAGGCAAGTCCTCAACTTACCTCCTTCCATCAAGTCACCTCGATGAAACTCAACATCTGCAATGAGTGTGGGCAACATGTCTACACTCCTTGAATGTCCCAATGAACTATACAAAACACTCCAAGTAGAATGATTCACCTCAAATAACTTCCATTCCTTAGGCACGTCTGAACCAATACTATGACAACATCAACCAAAGAGACCCACTAGATCTCTGAGTCATCACACAATCATTCACAAGTCACAAAGGAGTGGTTTTCCTCATCCAATGTCCCATACCAAAGGTGAGAAAACACCACCCAAGTCACTTGGTTAGTTTTATGCCCATTCAGATTGACTATCAACAATTCTTGGTCGACTCCTTTGTTAACTCCACACGTATCTTGAAATGAAACTATCTTTCACCTCCTTCAAGCATCCAAATTCTGGCACTATTGTCATGACTCATCAAGTCACCACCTGACTCAAAAAATCTGAATAAGGCACCAAACACCAGGGTACCTCATCCATCCTCTCAACTCAGCACGAACATAATTTACTTCCCACCACCACAGCGGTCTATCTAACGCACCTCATCAAATATTTCAACAACTTCCCCAAGACACCTCCATTATTGCATCTAAATTTTCCTAAGTCCACCACAAGACTCGTTCAAGCAAGTTGTCCCAAGCTCTTCTGCATATTATCCCAACCAAGGTGTCCCAAAATGCTACATGACTCCTTCAAATCTACACCACTTGAATCACCCTCAAGTACATCATTTTTCACTGAGGAAATGAAATGCACTTCAACCACCAAGTCATTTGACTTCCCTTCAAAGAACGTGTTGCAACACTTGGAAAATGAAAAAACTCAAGCCAACCTACCTTTCTCAATGACATCACTCGTTGCAAACATGTTCTAAGTCTATTGTCTTGGACCTTTGTTCCCAAGCAACCGACTCTTTGCATGAACTCTCCTCATTCATCATTCATTGTGATACAAGGGTGAGTCCATCCATCCACTTCTCAAATCCATCTAAGTCTAAAACTTTGCATGCAACTGATCGAACTCATGTTTAATTCCTTTCCATATTCGCACCTTGACTGCTTCCACTTCAAGGCACTGTGCACCCACCTCTCTACTATCAATTCATTTTTTTGTTAATCGACTATCATTACTATGCAAAGAGCTACCTCTTCCAAAGGATACAGTT
>SNQJ01S0050881.1:72848-100542 GCA_010110895.2 Picea sitchensis
GTCATGCCCCTTGGGACTGATGTACCCAACCTTGGTTCACACCTCATATCGTTGTACCCCATCCGTCTAACTGATGAGTCAATACGTATTTCCTAAGTGTGCCCCCCATGCCTTAGCCGATTTTCCCTTCATCGATGGAGAACCCAAGTCTTTCCCTCAACTCTTCATCAAACCATCCATCGTTTGACTTGTGTCACAAGGCACCTTGGGTGGATTCATTCCATATCATGTCGTGCACCCAAGGAACCCCAACTCCCCTCTATATGAAGATGTTTGTTTCTTCATTCACATAGAGCATCTTTCCTACCCGATTCATACTGTGGTGGAAGTGCGCGCACTCAAGATAAGCTCCTAAGACCTTGTAGGTATCATATCATTGGTCTCTCAAGATACAAGGTCATATTTATTCTTATGTTTGTGATTGTTTTTTTTATATATTTATTTTTCTGAAAGGAAACATGTCCTCTTGTGTCCAAATATATGTGGAAGAGGATTTGGAAAAGGGCCTTGTAAATGCATTGAAAATTAATATGGGTGGGTGGAGCCATGAGAAAGATCTAAATTCCGAGAAAGTTTCTTTTAAATACAACTCTTATCATTAGTATGGGAATTTTACTAAAAACTATTCAAAAGTTCAAAAAGATCAACACCCCCACAAAGAAGCCTTCAATTAAAGAATCAAAGTTAAAAACAATTCTTGATAGGCATAGAAAATAATATCCCAAAGGGTTGCAACAATTAAAGAAATCCCAAGAAGGACCATCTACAGGTCCACCAAAATCAACCAAAAACATATATGAAACCCTTACAAATCAATAGGATTTAGAGAAGGAAAGAAAATAATGTATTGCAAATTTCTACTACTTTGTGGTCAATATCTTMAAAAATATACATGTCATGTCAGTATGCTCATAGAATTTGGTTTCAAATCTTAAGGTTTTTTTTAAGTATAGGCTTCGAATTTTTTAATGTAGTAGCAACTATTTTCTCTATATTTATATTAGAATGTTGAACAATTAACCCATAGTCCTTTCTAATACCAATTTAGATCATACTTTTTTATCCTTTAAATATTCTTCCATAAAATTTGGGTATATATATATAACATATTATATTTAATAATTTATAATTAAACAAAATCAATGTTTTAGATTTGTACATCATGAGAACTAAAATAATCTTAACACATTATATATGTTAAATATTTTTTAAAATCYCGACAAAGAAGAAAATATTTTGTTTAATGAAAAACATCAAACATGYATTAATTTCAAGGAAGTACAATAATACCAGTCAGATGTAGTATCTTGTTTCATGTATGAGATTAATTCTACATGTTACATGTAAGCACGTGACTCTTTTGCTACAACTTTAGCGATGACTAGTATGGGATATTGGCTTACTTATGGATACTCTTTAGGTTGAAATTTCCTTTTGGTCTTAGAGTAAGACTAATAATTGTTTCTGATTGGCTAAGATTGTGTCTTCCTCTAACGTAACGAAACAAGTTAATGATCTAAGATCTAAAGATATCTAGTATGAGTGAAATTCTACCCACTTATGAATCACTAGCAGATTATTTCAAGTGGTATGGTTTTCCTTAAATAATARTGATGACTACCCACATTCGTAAATAGTAGTTATTGTTAATTGTCCTCAATACCAATTCACAACTAATTTATGATAATTTTTTCCACCTAAAAAAACACAAATCCTGATATCATATTTCTTATTTCAAGTTATCTATAATAAATTAGTAGAAACCATATAAATTTTAATAAATTTAATTAAATATTCCAAAAATGAGATATATTTAATTTAAATTTTTTAATAAAAATGAATTTATTTAAATATTTTTGAAAAAAATATGAATTGTGGATTCTTTAAAAAGGTATATGTTTTTTTTTAATGAAAAATAAATTCCAATTATACATTATTGAAGTAGGAACTCATTTTATCTTATGTGAATTCAATTGACCAAACAAATATTTATTATTATAATGTTATGTATGTTTGGAGTGTCATTTTAATTATTAAAATTACTTTTAAAAAATAATTTTAAAATTTATGAATTCTCAATTTATATTATTAGACCTATAGACTTGTTAAGATTTGGGAAAAAAATAATTTTTCTTTTTAATATGATTTTTCTTTTTTTACTAGACCATGTCTTAATTTTTTGATAGGCAATTTTTTTTTAATTATGTTAGATTACATATAATATGGTAAGTTGAGTCGTTACATTGAATAAAAGAGAGTAAAATTTTGGATTGATGAATTTTATGTGTATCTTTCTTTTTAGTTGTGTTGATATTTATTCAAAGCATTGTTTATGTGTTTGATAATTTTCATTGTGTGAATTTACTTATAGCCTTGTGTTGTATTATTGGATAAGGTTGTAGACATATAAAAACACAAAGGCCTAAACAAGTCAATTCTCTACACCTAAAATATTATTAAAATATAATTGAATTGGATATGGATTAAATATGGTTTTCATAGTTGTGTTGCTAAGTAGGTCATGAGTTCAAACCTCGACTTATCTGGAGGTCGTTCTTGCGGGTGGTGTGGTTCTCCTTAGGGGTTATAATTCAGCGGACAAGATTCGACCCTGTGTCACGCGAATACGATACCGCCACCATTACTGATTCCCCTAGTCAAAAAAAAAATATGGTTTCTATAGAAAACTTTATGAGTAATTGTAGTTTTAATGTGGTCCTCTCATATTCCTAGACCTTTTTCTTACAAACACAACACATTATATAATGCAACAAAAATCAAATGTTGAAAAGCTTCATGAAGAGATAAACAAAATAACTATGATTTTTGTGGGATACCAAATCTGAATTTTATATAAACTCTTACTCTAATTACCATTGGTCCCATAGGATGACTTATTTAATTTGAAAAAATAAAAATGAAAATCCCCAACTCCATTGACTTAAATTTTTTTAAAGAATTCCATAAACCCACTTTGGAATTGGAAAGACAATAAACTTAGAATATTTTTTATAAAAGATATTTGTACTTTACCTTTCTAGATATAGCACTTGGCATATCTCAGAAATTCCATGGAATCATATCAATCGACATTTGTTGATTTGATAATGTGATGTGACAATGTAATATGATTTGTACTTGTATATATTAAATCAATGATGTCATGGCACATTATCAACATGCCACATATCTCTAAATATGTATAATATATCAATTCCAATATCCTTTTCTACTTTTCCATCTACACATGGCACCCTTCAATTGGTCCTTAACCTATTGACATGGTTCGACCCTATGCCATGTGGATGCTTAAATGATGTTCTGTATGAACTTCAAGATTTTTCTTATGGACGTAAAACACCATATAATGCAACAATATCAAATGTTGGTTGCATGATATCTCTGTGTAATGATAAGCACAAGAATTGTGGTTTATAAAGAGTCAAAAAATTGAAATCTTTATAAATTCTAACTCTAGGTATTGGTGGTGTTGGTTTAATTTACTTGCATAAATTAGGACATTAAATTATCAATCCGGAAGTATTTAAACTTTTGAAGCACAATCATTGTATGTGAGGGAATTAGATTTGAAATTTGTTCTACAAACTAAGAAGAGAATCCAAACTTGAAGATGATCATCAACTACTCTTTGAAATCTAGAAAGTGTAATCTAATCCAATCTTTAAAATTCAAATGAAATCTAATTCTTTCAACCTTCTATTGTCACAGTTCCAATGGTAGCAAATTATGTTCTGGAGTGATATGTGCCACTGAAGTGTGCTCTTCACAACATTATTTTGTAAACTAGTGAGATTGAGAGTTTGAAAGAAGGATCTAACATGCATACAAAATGAAGATAACTAGAAAGGAATCACTCCAACAAGAAAGTAACTAATCTTTTCAACCTTGACTACACAAGCTTACAGAGACAAAATATCAGTTTATGAGATGAAAGATGCCTTGATAAAGCCTTCATCAACAGTGCTCTTTTCACTTATGTAGGTTATTGATCAAGAAAGAAATTTTATGCACACATACTTGAATGGAAAACTAGTTTAAAGAAAGAAAACAAAAATGCTTAAAGTTTGAACTGGTTGATTAAGCATGCATTAGAGTCCCTACTGGTAAAAAATATGGTTGTAGAGCCTTTGGCTCACTCCCTTAGGTGACGCAAGGAATTGCAACAATACTCTGTTAGACTCCTCAATTGTTTACAATATTGAACTTATCTCTTAAAAGAAATAGATATTCAATGGAAAAAATAATAATTTGTTCATGAACAACACTAAAGCTATTATAACTAATAAAATAATAAGATTGATAATTTAAAACAACACTAAAGCTATTATAACTAATAAAGTAATAAGATTGATAATTTAAAACAACAAATTATGAAAAAGTATGGACAAGTAAAAGTATGAAATTGAAATTATATACAATATGGCTAAAATCTCATGAAAGTAAAAGGTTATTTGCATGAGTATGAAAAGAAAACATATGAAAATATATACCAACATCTACATATATGGACAACAAATAGAAAAAGTGTACAAGTGTGGGGGGCTCCATACCTTGGATTGCACACTAGAAGTTACTAGTCAATGGAAAATCACAAAAGATGCATTTATTACTGAAATTAAAGCTAAAATTAGAGCTCTAGGACTGAAGTTTCTTAATACCAAACTTAGAAAATAATTCTCAATAGTTTTGAATTGAAAAAGCTACTTAGCAAGCTTGATTTTCTTTTCTTTATACACAAAATATGAAACTAATTCCTAAAAATCCTCTTTGTTGCAAACCATAAGTTATTTTGATCATCCTTATAGATGGGATTCAACCTCATCCATGGCCAAAATCATGGAAAAGTCACGAATTCTTAGTTATGGGCGAATTGTCTCCAAAAATATGGGTTTTACAGTTTTATAAAAACCTCCAAATATCCCAAATCACACATTTTCTGGAAAATATGCTCACGTGTCGCCTAAGTGGGCATGTTTTGCACAAAACAAATGTCCCTGAATTTTCAAATCCATCTTCATGAGTCCATAAATATCATTTGAATATCATTGGCTATTTTTCTACTATAAAAAATGTTGCAAAGTGGCTAAGTTGACCATGCATTGATCAAGCTCGTGCGAGGGATTTTTCGCCAAACCAATAGGAAATGAACCATATCATGAACATGGGGAACAAATACCTTGTCCCCTATTTCTCCGAGCTATCATGCAAACATGTTAACCACAAAGAGATTACAGGAACCTAATTTTTATGGTAATGACTAGTAAAATACTCAAAAATTTAATATTTTGACTTGTTAAATAAAAATCAGAAATAAAACCATAAGTTACCTTATAATCCTTTATAGACCTTTATTCAGCAGAAATTGATGCAAAAAATACCAAAAATAGAGGAAAATGAATTTAGAAATAGGTAGATATGGTGATTTTTATGCGACAAAATATGGTACCAATAGGTGGGTCCATGAAATGAGTTGTGTATCATATGATCATAATATCTTGGATTGGCCTATCCATTTGGCCCAGAAAATATCATACGACACAATTAATTCTAGCTCAAATCCAAGGAGAGAGTCATGCAAATTACAAAACATGGGGACCTGAATGTCCTCAAGGAGTTTGTCACATACCCACCAACCCTTGTACACTATTGAGGCTACAAGATACCTCAAACGCACCATAAAATACTCTCTAATACCAAAATTGTTTTCTTAGTTGATTGTAGAATTCAATAGAAAAAGAAAAGTTATAGCAAATTTATTATTCAATTCAATCATAAACATGAATGTAATCCCAAAATGATTCCATCCATAATTGTGAAAAATAAATCCATACACACCGAAATAAACAAACTAGAAAATAACAAAATATAGAGCAAAAACATAAAAACATAGCATTTCATGTCATAGTTAGATTACTTGTCTTTCTAGGAAACTAATTCTCCAAGAAAATGAAGGACATTCCTCCTAGTTGCAGGCTCTATATCCTGCTTAATATTTATATGAAAAATTCCACCATGGAGCTAAGGCTATGAATCCACAAGGGTGAAGTTCCATAGTCTATTTCCATTCTTCTTACTCAGCCCACAACCCAAAATAATCTCTTATGCAAGAAACCCCTCTAAAACTATACAATCTACCAACACTCTTCTCCCCAACCTACACAATAACAAGAATAGGATCCCCTTCTTTGCTAAATAGTCCCTTGGGCTATCCCAATTCCCTTCCAATTCTCCAACATAGGATGTCTAGGAAATATCTCCACTAGAACTCCAAGGATTCTTAGTTGTAGGATAGGTTTTCCTCTCACATCATCACAATAATCATTACCAAAAGTACAATGGAAAATGTCATAAGTCTACATGAAGGTACACTAAAAGTATCATAGTTTGATCAAAACCTATACCATAATTTGTACCATCACAACAATATCTTCATAATCCCCTTACATGCTCAAATTCCCAACATTATATTTGCATGCCTTTCACTCACCATGTGGTCTTGATGAAAATCCCATGTATCCCCTCTAATCCCAATCTTAGAATAAATTACATCAAGATTAATAATCAAGTATTAGTAATCAAAGGTTGAAGTATTTATGATATAACACTAGCCAAAGTTTTTAGTCATAAAGTCCTCTCCCCTTAGCCCCATTTCACTTCCCCACTTGTGAAATCATATCTCCCCGTCTCTTTTCGTCCTTGCTCATTTGTAACAGTTAGGGATTTCATATTATAATCAAATGTAAAATGATATTTCACATGATATTGGTTTATATGCCATCTATTCATTATATTTTCATTCATATTCTATGGTCGAAAACAAGGTATTACAAGTCATAATCGATGTCGATTGGGATCTTCTTATTTTATATCATGCATATGCTTTCCAAAGAAACTACCCTCCATGTTCATTCTACTTTATAGTACTCTAGATTCCAACATCCTAAATGGATTTTGCTCCCTATGTTTTAGGATCCATAAGACTTGATGCCCCATTCAGCTAAATTTAGTAGTCTTTTGGATTTGGATATAAGGGTTCAAAATTTTATGCATTTGTATTTCATAACTTACTCTGTGGACTCGATGGTGATCTATTAGGAAGAAAATAAAGGTTAATTTAGGGAAGGCATATGTAAAGTGCACAAGATCATACAACATGGAATCTCAACCATGTGATGAATCATCTATCATGATGCATCAACGACACTGGAACATGTGCCCATTCTTTTCAAGCAAGAACGCAACACTCATAAATATTTCAATGAAGAAAAAGGGGATTTGACCTACTCACCTCACATACTCACATATAACACCATGGAATGGCCACCTCTCCCATTGGTACTTTATTGCTAGCAAGATATGGTTAATCCACGTGTGAAGCAAAAGAGCTAAAAATCACATGGTGCTATGTATCCAAAAGATTAAAAGGGACCAATAAAATCCTCTTCAAATTCCAAACTCCAAAACACTTAGAATATTTTCATAAAAGGGGTGGGGGTTCAACTTATCTCATAAGATGGATAGTGGTGCAACATGGCACTCTCTAGGGATGCTACTGTCCTCTTGGTTTATGCATGATAATGACATGATGCCATATTCCATAAGATTGGTTCATGTTTTATCTGAATTAGATATTTTAACATCATCAAAATGATGTGGGACTTGTTGATCGTATCACATGTCCTTGTTGTGATTAACTTTGTAATTATTGTAGTAAGGAAAATGGGATAGTGAAATTAGGGAAATTGATGAACTCTTAAACTCCAGTATAACTCATTCTAGCCATAACTCATTCTAGCCATATGGAACTTTTTTTTCTACCTTCATACTAGAAATAGATTGATTCTACTGAGATTGAGTATCATGTCCATAGAAGAAGTTGTGTGAGATAGCATTCATAAGGGCATGAATCTACTTGGATTAACCAACCTGAAATAATAATATAGTTATGATTAATTCAATATTGGGTTAACGAAGTAACTTGTGCGAGTAAAATTCTCTATCTATATGTTTATTCAATTTTTAATTTAAATAAAAATATTATCAAACACCACAGACCTAAACTCTCACATGCATGCATAATTCCATAGAAGACTAACTATTATATAGTAAGCATCCCAATGTCAAAAAAATTCGATCATTCCCACCATTACAACTAAAGTGTGTACTTTGAATAGATTCAATGTTATGATTTTTATTACTTTCTATTAAAAGTGCTTTTGAATATATTCCATGTTAAGAAATTTATTATTTTTAATAAAAAAATTAAAAGTGTGTACTTTGAATAGATTCAATGTTATGATTTTTATTACTTTCTATTAAAAGTGCTTTTGAATATATTCCATGTTAAGAAATTTATTATTTTTAATAAAAAATTACTTTGAATAGGTTCCATGTTATGATTTTTATTACTTTCTAATAAAAGTGCTTTTGACTAGAAAATTATTATTTTTAATAAAAAAATGTTTTTTAAATGTACACAAATGTTATCATGAGCTCCCACATGTATGCGTGATTCCATAAATCGCTCTCAAAGAATTATATTATAAGCATCTCAATGTCAAAGAATTTGATCATTCCAACAATTAGATCTAAAGTGTAGACTTTGAATAGATTCGATGTTATGTGCCGTGGTGATGTTAACATACTTAAAATCAAATTTAAATTAATGGGTAGTAAATTTTCACAAAATCATTATTAAATTAGAATTCAATCGCCATTATTTAGTTAATAATAATTTAATTGTAGGGTTACCATTAAGTTAGATACTAAATTGGTTGTGTAATGATTTGTTTGCTAAAGTCTATGAAAATGTACATATCCTATTCTCTTCTAGATTTGAATCATAGATGTACAAAGATTTTGTTCATTTATTTTTGAAAAAATACATAGAAGCTCGTATAATATGGATAAACACAATATATGTAGATGTTTGTCTAAATATTTTAATTTAGTGTTTTTTTTCAAAAAAAAATCTAAGTAAAAATAAGATATTTGATTTTATCATTATCACTATTCTCTTATATTATATTGACGATATTATTCTTCTTACAAAAACTATTGATGATCTTCTCAAACTTAAAGTTTTGTGGTGTGTTGGTAAAAATTATAATTATAAACTTGTCATTATTCTTGCTCAAAACCAAGATTAGAATAATTAGATCTAAGAAAAGAATGTATCCTTCAATTTTATTTTGGGAGAACACCCTTCAATAGGTCCATTCTTACAAAGTCACGAGGGATAGCTCGCATGGCAAGACGTGCCCACACTCTCCCAGTTTGGGGAGAGGTCACGAGTTCAAGCCTGGCTACGAGTCCCTTGGGCTGCTGCTTTCCACTCCCATATCATCCACTATGTGGGGAAGTATCGGGGTGGGTTCCCAGCGGGTTAACTTCCATCTGGAAAAAAAAAAGGTCCATTCTTACAAATACTTAGGCATCAATTTTAGTTTCCATTTAAACTAGAACCACAACATTGAGAAGAGAATAATTTGTTCTTCAAAATATTTTTATGGTCTTGGAAACATATATAGAAATGTTAAACTATGGAATTGAGTTGGTAAAATTTTCATTTTCAACACTTTAGTTATCTTAGTTGTTTTATATGGATGTAAAGTTTGCTAGGCCTTTAACGTATCTTATGAGGCTTGGAATAAAATTGAGCAAATCCAAAAAATCTTTTATCATAGTTATTCTATATGGATGTAAAGTTTGTCAAGCCTCTAACATCTCTTATGAGTCTTCGAATAAAATTGAGCAAATCTGAAAAAGCTTTATAACCTATCGTTTTAAAGTTAAATGAAATAATCCTTACTCCATTATTTTGATTGATATTAGTTGTATTTGAGTGAAGTCTAAATCCATTATTAGATGTTTATAATATAAACATGTTTAGTTTGTTCTTTGTTTTCATCTAATATGCACAACTCAGCTTAGGGGATAGTAACCATAATCATCATATATTTTGAACAGTTTATAGAAAGATATATATATTAGTGTAATCATCTTGGGATCCCTTAACCACGCTCTAATATTCAAGTCCAAAAGTACCTGCTAAGAAAAACTATCTCAAACTCTGGAAAAAGAATAATAGACCCAACTCAGCTTAGGGGATAGTAACCATCATCATCGTGTATTTTTAACAGATTATTGAAAGATATAACTATTAGTGTAATCATCCTTGGATCCCTTAACCACGCTTTAATATTCAATTCCAAACATACTTGTTGTGAAAAATTATTTCACACTTTGGAAAAAATATGCTAACTAGTTCAAGGTATTCCCCCTCAAATTTATATCTATGTGGTTAAGTGGATTCACAATTGATTTGAATACAATTTGAGTTCGTTAATGGGATACCATATCTAATTGAGTTGTTTCTCTTTGTTCTTACCCCATTGTTGATCTAAAATATTTTTTATGGTATTGAGGTCAACCTCATGAGGATAGGAATCCCCCTACGTTTTTAAAGAGGCGGTACTCCTCTTGTTCTTATAATTCCAAGAAAATAAAATAAAATAAAAACAAAGTCTGAGAAGGACCAGACTTACTATTTGCATTCACATTCAAGGAAAGCAACACCTAATATTTTGAGACCAAACGTCGTTAAAATAAATTCATATGTACAACATTTAAAATGTGAATAGATAAGATGCGTACAAAAAATAAAGTAGTGATATATCCATCATAAAATTCATCAGAAGATGGGTTTTTTAAAAGAATTAGAGAGAGCTCCACCTTTTTAGTTGATGCCCACAACCCTAGCTCTGCACAAACCCCTGTCTTCCCTCACCTGCGTCTGGGTCTCCATTGTCATGGAATGCTAGCTCCAAAATTCCATGCCCTCCCCCAAGAGAGGAGCCGAGGGACCCTCCCTTTCATACAARGAAGCCCTAAACAATGCTTCCAAAAAAACTCAAGAACCTGCGCTGGAAAATCACCATACCCAAGAACCCATGAAAGAAGATCAACCYGCTTCAAAGAATGCAGAACAATCAACACCTACGCAGTYGCCCATGACCCACCCAACTACGGAGGAAACCAAAACCAGAACTTGCATTGCCAAATCAGAGGAAAGACCAAGGATCGAGCTCCCACCAACTCACATTAACGCCAGAATTGAACACATGAAAACTTACGCGCTCATAGGCAAATTCATCAAAATCTGGCCGACGAAATGCGCACTTCTAAACTAGATCACAGTGAAATGGAAACCCAAAGCACATTTTGACATCCAACTTGGATCAAAAGGTTTCTTCACTATCATCTTCACTCGGCTCGATGACAGAGACAGAATACTGGAAGGGGTCCACTACTTCTTCAATTCAGCAGGATTATACCTTCAGAACTGGATAGAATGCTTCAATCCCAACAAATAAGACTTCACCTGGGCGCCTGTTTGGATCAGATTCTACTCCTTGCCTCAATACTACTGGGATGATGAAACCATCAAATACATCGGCAATGCTCTGGTTAACTTCCGCAAAATAGTAGAGCAAAGTAAAAAAAAACAAGTACACCTCCTATGCCATGATCTGTGTCTACATGCACATTGTCAAATCCCTCCCAGACTCTATTTTCCTGGTGCATGAAGACATGGAATGGATCCAAACTCTAGACTATTAGAATGTCCCCTTCAGATGCCACAAGTGCCATGAACAAGGGAACCTCTTTAGAGACTTCCCTCAAAACAACCCAACCACATCTCTCAAAGATGCCACTCTCACGAAGCAAGAAGGATTCATAAAAATCCCCACTCGACGACGAAACAACTAGAAATCCCATGCCACAGCCAAATCCATGGACCCGATGATAAGAAACAACTTTCAAGCCCTTTCCCAGCAATCAAATGGGGCGGAACCCATTGAGGAAGAAATCCATACAACCCACAAAAAAACACCAATATCCCATGAAAAACCAAGGAAGCACTCCGTCTACAGATCCAATCCTCACAGAGATCAACTCCCAGCCCAACCTGTCCTCAATGTTGCCTCCCGAAAACCTGATATGTTCCACCAATCAGGATTTTCATGTGCTAATGGATGAAGACATGGGAGATCTGGATCTGGGTGAGCTAGATCTCCTGGGACTAGAGGATGCATGAAAAAAACATGCTTTCCACATGATATCCCCAAAGAAGATTCATCTCCTCAAGGAGGTCCTCAACAAATCCAAATTGCACGCCAGATTTGGGATACAAAATAACCCACCAACTTATCTGAAAAAGGTTGTCAAAGATCTCAAAAAGAGAGGGCACAAAACATATCTCCAACGCATTGCCTCTCTGGGTTCTAGGTTAGTGGAGTCAGGGCAATATGCTCAACTCATTGATATTTTTTTTTCCAACACACAATTAGGTTCCAAATGAAACGAATTTATTGGAATGTTATGGGAATCAATGGTCTCAACAAACACATAATGCTTCGCAGAAAAATTCACCAAGAAAAACCCACAATACTCATGATTCAGGAAACAAAAAGAAACAGTGAAAATATCCAGACTCTGCTTTCACATCTTTGGAAAAAAAACAGCTCCATTGTAGTAGATGTGTCCAGGGCCTCAGGTGTTCTTCCAATAGCTTGTAATCCTTGAGCCATCACCCTCAATGACTTCACCATCACTAGAAACTCCATCTCAATGTCCTACCACATTATAGGTACAGATGTGCATAGCTTCATCACTAATGTCTATGGCCCACAAACTGTTGAACAAAATATCAATATTTTGAACCTCCTATACTGGTATAAGCAAGAACATCCCAGAGAGAATTGGATCCTCGGTGGCAACTTCAACCTCATCACCAATCTTCAGGAAAAAAAAGGAGGTCTCCGCCTACACACACAAGAGGACACCAGCTTCAAGAACTTCATTGAGAACAATGAACTAGTGGATATGGAAACCACAAAAGGAATCTACAACTTGAATAACTGACGTGGAGGCCCCTCTCATATATCCTCATGCCTCGACAGATTTCTAGTCTCTGAAGACATCGCAACAACAAGGGATGAGATTTCCTTCTCCATCCTCCCTTCCTCAGGCTCAGATCATTGGCCCATATGCTTGCACCGGCACCAAAGAATCAAGGACCATTTCTGCCCCTTCAGATTCAAAAAATTTTGGTTATCTATCCTAGAGTTCAATCCTATGATCCAAAAATGGTGGTCATCCACCCATCCTCCAGGACGCACCAAAATGTATAGATTTCAACAAAAACTAAAAATGTTGAAGCAACATCTGAAATAGTGGAACAAAATGACCTTTGGGAACATATTCTTAGCCAAAACCACCCTGGAGAAGAACATAGAGACCTTACAACAACAAATCATTATGTAAGGACACTCGAAAATTCTCTTGCATAGAGAATCAGAACTTCAATCCCAAATAGAGGAGCGATGTCAGTACGAAGAAATGCTTTGGAAACAAAAATAAAGAATCTCTTGGCTAAAGGAAGGCGAATGTAACACCTCTTTCTTCCACCACTCAACCATCCAACATAGAATGCACAACAGAATCTCTTGCTTTAAAATCCAAGATGGCACTTGGCTCGAAACCCACAAGGACATTGAAACTGAGTTGGTCTCCTACTATGAATATCTGCTCACGGAGGAGAACCGTTCCAGGGGGACTCTCTTCAATGAGTATCCAACCACATCCCTAGACTGGTCACTGATCAACACAATTCCTCCCTAATGTGTCCAATCACTCTCCAAGAGGTGGAATTTATTGTCATGCAAATGAAATAAGGCATGACTCCTAGGCCAGATGGTTTTACAATCAACTTCTTCAATGCTTTTTGGGATCTGCAAAAGTTGGACGTGTTGGACATTGTGGAAGAATCGTGCAATTGTCAATGGGTCCTCCCTACCCTCAACGCCACCTTCCTCACCTTGATCCCCAAAGAATAAAATGTCGCATATCCAAGTAAGTATAGACCCATAGCTCTCTGCAATGTTATCTAGAAAATCATCACTAAAGTCATAGAAAACAGGTTAAAACCTCTCCTTCCCCTGCTTATCTCCCTCGAAAAAATGAGCTATGTCAAGGGCAGGTAGATCCTAGATGGAATTATTCTATCCCATGAGGTCATCCACTCCCAAAAAACCACCAAGAAATCGGGCATGCTTCTTAAACTAGACCTCTCCAAAGATTTCGATCGCCTCAACTAGGAATACATTGAAAAGATTATCCTAGCCTTCAGCTTCAGTCATAACTGGGTACGCTAGATCCTCTCTCTCCTTTCCTCCAACTTTTTATTTGTTCTTGTCAATTGATCTTCCTCCCCCACCTTCATCCCCTCCTAAGGAATCCGAAAAGGATATCCCCTCTCCCCTTTTATTTTTATTCTTATGGCTAAAGAGTTAAGTCGAATGTTAACAAATGCCAGCACAACTGGCTCTCTTAAAGGAATGAATCTCCACAATAGCCATCCCTTGACCCACCAACAATTTTTTGATGATAAACTACTCCTTGCACACCCCTCCATTCAAGAATCTTGCACCATTAAAATCTTGCTCAACACCTTCTCTGTAGTACCCCAAGGTCGATCTCCTACTGAATTGTAAACATGTTTTGTAGGCTGGTGAGCCAAGTGATTATAAGCTAAGAGGATTATGTGATGATTAGGCTGGAGAGCCTAGATTCTAAAGGCAAGTGAGCCTATTTTTGTATATGTAAAAACTCATATCATTAATATAAATACATCGTTGCGTATGGATTGACCACGATAAAAGAGAATGGGGGACTAAGCTCCACTAGGTAGGGAAAGGGAGAGGAGCTAAGAGGCTGGAAAAAATGGCTAAGCTTGAGGGCTTAAATCTAAGGGAATATTGTATTATATTTCCTAAAATACTAAGCTTGGGTATAAATCATGTTATCTTGAGTTCCTTTGGGGAAAGGAATGAACTGCAAGTGGAGAGGAAACAAACTCCAAGGGAGCCATGTGTAAATCTTGGTGCATGCAATTATATGTGGGAATTTAGTTCGTTTGGGGGGTTCTTTCCATTCTGACCATTCTTCCCAAGAACCCACACATTCACATAGGGATCCATTACCTCCATTGTTGACATTTGAGCATGCATGTACCTCTAAAACCTGCACGTATTTATGTGTCCATATCCTGTATTTTCCTATGATGAATAAAAATTGCATTCCTCTTGGATGGCACAATGCACCCATATCTACCTAATCCTGAGCTAAAATTGTCTATTATGAGCAGTTCTTATTCCAAACATGAAGGCGGTTTTTGTTTCCATCACCTATGCGTTAGATGAATTTTTTTGTTGTTTTCACCTGAGCCTGTTGTTGGTTTTCTAGGAATGGGATTGAATAAGCGGGTTTTCATGCTTGTAGACTGAAAAAGCAGGTTGTCATGCCTGTGAGAAAATCTCTCCAGGTGAGATATTTTTCTAGGAAAGAAGAAGCAGGTTGTTGGGCCTGTGAGAAACTCTCTCCAAGTGAGACATTTTGTTGGGAAAGAAGAAGCAAGTTGGCATGACTGTGAGTAACTCTCTCCAGGTGAGAGAGGTTGTTGGGAAAGTGATTTTCCAGGAGGGAGCTCAACTGCAGCCATAGTGCTCTGAGAATTATTTTCCAGCCTATTGTTGAAGCCCTAGAAGGGAGGTGGGGAATTCAAAGGATTGTTGAGAAAATAAGGAGCACACTTCGTGGGGTGGGATAGGAATGTTGGGAATGAGAGACTGTAGGTTGTGAGTGTGAGACTCTGTGAGTTGGCTCCTGGGACGAAATCCTTCCTGTTTTCTATGCAATTTCCTATTGACTGTGTAAGATCAACCTAGCCTAGGAATCCCTTTACCCAGGTGGATTTTAGTCCTAGCTCGGGGGTGACCCACTGCAAAGAGTGATGAGCAGTGTGGTCTAAGGCTAGGAGGTTCGTATGCATTTGGTTTTATTCCATAAAAATATAAGTACCATTTCTATGCTCAATTGCATGTTGTGTAATTATACATGTGATTTATTACAATATGTTTCCACATAAATCTATGTTTTAGAAGAATGTAGTTGTCTGTTTAATTTTTATATGTAACAATGTTCTTCATGAGTGTTTTATGGAGTGGCATGCCCTAGCTTGGGTGGTTGGGGTGTGATACAAATTGGTATCAGAGCATGAAAGATTTTTTGCGGCATAACCTGGACTAGGTGGATGGGGGTGTTAAAAATTGGTATCAAAGCTCATGGTTTCAACACTGAACCTGGATGGGGTGTGTATGAGTAAATTGAAGTTACAGAGCTCCATAAGGGTGCTGAGAGAACACTTGGATGGTATTTGAAAGCTCAGGAGGTGTGGCAGACATGGAAGCCACAATAATCGTGGTTATGGGCCACAAAACTAAATTGGGGACGTTGTATCTATTCGGGAGAAGGCATACCCTTCACAGCCATCAGATCTGGGAAAGGAGCGTGGAGGTTAACTCTCAATTCCTTCGAACTTCATTACTTCAGAAAGTTTTAATTTTTTGTCAAAAAAGGGGCCAAAGCCCGAAGTCCCGGAGTGACTCTCAACTGTAGATCATTCAGGATAAGGTAGACGATTGGATTTCCCAAGTGGTTTGGCGGTTCGGTGTTCAGGGAAATTCGTTTGAGATTACGCGAAGTAGAGTTTTCTATGAAGTCCCAAAATATAGAACCAATCTGAACCATCCATTATAGGAGATACGTGTCTGCATATTAGCGGGTTCAATATTTCAATGTTCGGCAGTTCAGGGGTTGTATGGTGATCAACACCAAAAACTTCTAAAGTTCGAAGCCCCGAAGCACAAGAGTCTCGAAACTCTGGAGTAGCATAGTTCATAGAGATAGTCACTTCGTATTTCAAAAGAAACATGGAATTGAGTTGAGTAAATATATGAAGTCCCAAATCTCTGGGAAACAATTGTTCGGTAGTTCGGCATTCGAGAGTTAATAAGTTTGTGGATGTAAAAACTTTTGAAGCCCGAAGTGCCAAAGTTCTAAAGAGCCAATGTGACGTGACATGATGACATCACCTAGGGTGGCGTGGACCTACCCTAGCCTACCACATGTCACCTACTTTGTACCTTTGACAAGCCTTTAGAACCAATTGTGACCTRACACGTGTTTCTCATCARTGGGGCCACATGTTACCACCATAATGGAATGACAACAGATCTAAGGAAACCACCGAGTTTAGAAATTCGACATTCGGAGGAAATTTTAGAAGAAGTTGTCAAATATGTCGAAGTCTGAAGCATCASAGCGTMAAAGCTCCGAAGAGACATCRATTTAGTACTTTGTCGGGTCAGCGTTCAGGGAAATCATAGAGTGATGAGGTAGAAACCTCCGAAGTTCAAATTTATGAAGTCAAGAAGCATGGGAATGACGTTTTCGTTGATGTCACCTAGGGTGATGGGGGAACACTAGATTCTTGCCACATGTCATTGTTTTTCAAGCGTTTCAAATATTGTTCGAACCAATTGGAACATGACACATGTCACCAATCAGATACATCCACGTGTCCAGTCCTTATTTTCTACCACGTAGAACACCCTGGTGGATGGTTGCTGAAGAATACTCCGGGAGTTATCCAATTCGACATTCAGAAGAATGTGTGTATGTTGACGAGAGAACCTCTGAAGCACAAATCTCTGGAGAGATTCTCCAGGAAATTCGCCAATCCAACGTTTGGGAGAAATAAGGTATGATGCACTAAGAAGCTCTGAAGCGTGAATATCCAGAGAGATTCTCTGGGAAATTCACCAATTCAACATTCAGGAGAAATAAGGTATGGTGCAGTAAGAACATATGAAGCCCGAAGTTATGTAGCCCTGGATTCCTGAAGCTCTAGATAAGTGCACATCATCTAAGCTCTTTCTCATAGCCCTTGGTCCTATGCAACTTCAGTCAAAATAAAAGGGGGCTAGTACCCGAATTGATGTTTTCAAAGATGAAAGGGGGCTAGAAGAAGGAATCTATGGGGTTTCGAGTTGTACAAACCTGCACCTAAAGATGTAAAGAAGTCTTTTGTACTTTATGAGAGGATCCATCATAGGTCCAGCATGGGTCTAAGAGCCAATTCGGCTCTGAAGAAGAAGAAAAATTGTACAAAGATTGCCTTCCAAAAAGGACAATTGTTTAAATATCCATAACCTCCTTCTCAAGATTCATAATTGAGCAAGGGAGTAGTCATTGGAAAGATCTTGGATAGTAGAACATACATGTTCACCTAGAAATTGAGTTGAATAGAAAATTTCTCAAAAAATCAGAATAAATAATTCTGATGTATTATTGAACCAGGATGTCTCATAATTTCATTAAATTGTTGAGACAGTTATCCTGACAAAGTTTTGTTGGTTGCACACTTTGAAGAATTAATAACAACTACATCATATCAGAATAAACACAGAGTGCAGAGAGATGGATGATACAAATGGGTCTTACATGCATGAATATGAGATCATAGAAATGGATGCCAATTTGGGTATGGAAGGAACAAACTCCAATGGACATGGAGAAGGAAAGGATGATAACATGAATATGGTAGAGACCATTAGAAATTTACAGAAATATGTCCAAATTCATAAAGTTGATAATGAAAGGATTATGAAATCCAAGGAGAAGAAGGAGGACTTCAACATGAATTTAATGCAGAGACTAGACAAAATTGAAAAGAAATTGGATAAGGAGAATGACTCAAGCAAATTAGGAATCCATAGGTCTCCTGAGGAGAAAGGAAGATCAAGGAGTGTTCACAGACATCACTATCACTCCCAAAGGCATTCCAATAGGAAATCACACAACAAGTCAAGTGCATCCCCTGTCAGGAAGCATCATAAGAGGTCTGGGGTGGATGAACTGCGAGGAGAAATGAACAAGATCAAACCTCCTACTTTTGATGGTGATCAGAAGGAAGGTGAATATGTCAAGACTTGGCTACTAGGCATGAGAAAATATTTCCAATTACATATTTATTCATCTCATGCAGAAGGAATAATTTATATCTATCAGCTTAAGGGAAAGGAATCCATGTGGTGGGATCATCTTGTGCAGGTGCATCACATCAGGGAGGAAAATGTTACATGGAAGGAGTTCAAAATGTATTTTGAAGAGAAATACTTGAACAAGAGATATTATGACAGAAAAATGAAAGAGTTATTTGAACTCAAGCTAGGAAGTATGACCATTGATGAGTATGAAAGAAAATTTTTGGAATTGTTGGAGTATGTCTCCTTCATCAAATATGAGACAGTTAATATCCAAAGATATTTGAGTGGGATGCCATATTTCATCAGTGATAAGATTCAATATGATGATCCTAAAACTTTGGAGGAGACCATAAGGTGAGCCAAATTCCTATATGATCAGCATAAAGGAAATCCTGCTTTCCAAAAATCTTGGGAAGACAAGAAGAAGTTCAAGATGGAACATAGGAAGAAAGGGAATAAGCCACCATTCTTCATAAATAGTCCTCAGGGAAACCAATCTCTAGAGAGCCCAGAATGACTGAGACAGGTGGGCAAAGTCCAAGGAAGACACCTATTCAATGTTGGGGTTGTAAAGGAGATCATATGTATATAAATTTCCCTCATAGGAGTGACAAAGTGAGAGTTGTCCACAATGTACAGCAAGCTAAAATAGTGGAGGACATGGGCAGAAGTGTACCAAGGATCTATGCAGCCCTGGACAACAAGCAAGCCTTCCAACATGATTGAAGTGGAATGTATGAACAATAACCATGCCTTTACTATTTTAATTAATTCAGGAGTTGGTCATAGTTACATAGATCCTAAGATGGTGTAAATATTGCAACTGCTAAGAAGCAAGCATGGGAAATCTTGGTTGGTGCAGCTGGCTACTGGAGCCAAAATAAAAGTTAATGAGTTGGTTAAGTCATGTCCGGTGGGCATGAATGGGCTGAACACCAAGGCAGATTTGAACATATTTCCTTTAGGTTCATATGACTTCCTAATTGGGATGGATTGGTTGGACCAACACCATGTTGTCTTAGACTTTAATAACAAGGAATTTACTTTCTTGAATGAGGAAGGGAACCTAAGGACAGTCCAAGGAATTCCTAAGACAGTAGTTGTCTGATAAATCTCAGCAATGCAGCTAAAGAAATGTTTCAGAAAAGGTTGTCAAATATTTGCAGCTCATATGGAAAAATCACCTAAGGATATGGTGTCAAAAATTGGAGATTATGTAGTCCTAAAAGAGTTTGAGGATGTGTTTAAACAAATACCAGGATTACCCCCTAAGAGAGATATTGATTACTCTATAAATCGGATTCTTGGAGCAACTCCATTATCCGAAACTCCTTACAGGATGAGCACACCAGAGATGAAAGAGATGCAAATGTAGATTGAAGAGCTTCTAAAGAAGGGGTATATATTCCCAAGTGTGTCACCTTGGAGTGCCCCAATTTTATTTGTAAACAAGAAGGATGGGACATTGAGATTGTGTATTGACTTTAGACAATTGAACAAGGTAACTGTAAAAAATAAGTATCCTTTGCCAAGGATCAATGATCTCTTTGATCAATTAAAGAATGAAAAAATATTATCAAAGATTGATCTCAGGTATAGTTATCATCAGGTAATAATCAGAGATCGAGACATCATCAATATTGCCTTCAGGAAAAGGTATGGTCATTATGAGTTCACAGTGGTGCCATTTGGGTTATCAAATGCACCAGCAATTTTCATGTGTTTGATGAATGGTGTTTTCCGAGAATACCTAGACAAGTTTGTCATTGTATTTTTGGATGGCATTCTTATATATTCCAAGTCGGAAGAGGAACATGAGAAACACTTGAGGATGGTATTACAAGTGTTAAGAGAGCATCAGTTGTATGCCAAATTGAGCAAGTGCTCATTTTATCAGAATCGAATTCATTATTTGGGGAATATCATATCTGAAGAAGGGATAGCATTGGACCCTGAAAATATTGAGGCCATTAAAAGGTGGTCATCACCTAAGAATGTGACAGAATTCATATCATTCATGGGTCTCACTGGCTACTACATAATATTTATTGTGGGATTCTCAAATATTTCTCACCCAATTACTGTCTTACAAAATAAGGGAGTGAAGTTTCAGTGGGCAGTAGAATGTGAAAAGAGCTTCCAGCATTTGAAGCGGTTGTTAACCAATGCTCCAATTCTAAGGATTTTTTATCCGAACGAAGATTTCATGGTATGCATAGATGCATGCAAAGAAGGACTTGTTGGAGTCATTAGTCAGAATGGGTATGTCCTATGTTATGAATCAAGAAATTTGAAGGAGCATGAAAGGCATTATGTCACTCATGATTTGGAATTGGAAACCATAGTGCATGCCTTGAAGAAGTGGATACACTACCTCATGGGAAAAAGGGTTGAGCTAAGGACAGACCATAATGGTTTGGAATATTTATTTGATAATCCAACTTTAAATGCTAGGCAAAGAAGATGGTTGGAATTTCTTAGCGATTATGACTTTGATATAAAGCGTATCAAAGGGAAAGAGAACAAGGTGGTTGATGCACTCAGTAGAAGAGTGCATGAGTTGCATGTTATATCCATAAGCATGCCCCAATCTGATTTGAAAGACAGAATCTCAAAGGCTACAAAATTAGATTTGCAATACATGGATATAGTGGCAAAGTTACAACAAGGTAATTTGTAGCAGAAAATTGAGGACTACAAGCTGGAGTTGATGGAAATCTCATGTACAAAAATAGAATTTATGTTCTCAATTCCCAGGAATTGAGAATTTTTATATTGAAGGAAATGCATAATGTACCCTATGTTGGGCACCCGGTGTATCAGAAAAGAATTGCAGCTGTCAATATCCAATACTATTGACCAGGCATGAAGAAAGAAATTGTTCAATACATTACCAAATGTTTGGAATGTCAAAAAGTCAAGGCTGAACATAGACACACAGTTGGGTTGTTGCAGCCATTTCCCATTCCTGAGTGGAAATGGGAAGTGGTGATGATGGATTTTATCACAAAAATTCCCAGAACAAGCAAGCACCATGATTCTATCATGGTAGTGGTGGAAATGCTTACTAAAGCTTCCCATTTCATTCCAGTGAAGCTTACTCACAAGGCAGCCAATGTTGTTGATATTTATATGAGGGAAGTAGCTTGATTGCATGGTATACCCAAGACAATTGTGTCTTCTAGAGACCCAAAGTTCACCTCAAGGTTTTGGAAGGGATTATTTAAAGGATTCAGAACAAGTCTAAATTTTAGCAGAACTTATAATCCAAAATCTGATGGGAAAACATAGAGGGTGAACCAAGTAATTGAGGATATGTTGAGAATGTGTGTGATGGATAAACCATCACAATGGGAAGAGTATCTACACTTGGTAGAATTTGCTTACAACAATGGGTACCAAGCATCTTTGAAGATTAGCCCATTTGAGGTTGTTTATGGAAGAAAGTGAAACACACCTATAAGTTGGGAAAACCCAACAGATAGAGAAGTGGTTGGGCCAGAGTTTCTCATAGAAATGGAAGATCAGATGTCAAAAATAACGCATAATTTAAAGGCTTCTTAAGACAGGAAGAAAAGCTATGCTGATAAGGGAAGAATTCATAGGGAATTTTGTGTGGGTGATCATGTATTCTTGAAAGTGAGGACCAACAAAAGTTCCATAAAGTTTGGAAATTGTTCGAAGTTGGGCATCTCGTTATTGTGGGCCATTTTAAATCCTAGAGAGGATTGGGCATGTAGCTTATATTCTTTCATTACCTGCATCTATGACTATTCATAATGTATTCCATATATCATTTCTCAAAAAGTATATACCTGATGCTAATCATGTTATTGATTGGAATGTGATTCAGGTGGAGCAAGAAGGCACTTTTCAAGTACATTCGGTGTGCATACTAGACCGGAAGATCAAGAAGATTTGGAATCGAGCCATGGAACTTGTAAAGGTCCAATGAACCTGGTATGGTTCTGAGGATGCAACTTGGGTGCACAAAGATACCATGTGGGAAGAATACCCGCATATTTTTGAATATTTTTTAAAATATTGATGTAGTATGTAAATAAGATGCACGAAAGACAATGCATAAATAAGGGGAGGGGATTGTAATACCCCAAGGCCTAGCCCCTGCTGAATTTTAAACATGTTTTGTAGGCTAGTCATCCAAGTGATTATAAGCTAGGAGGCTTATGTGATGATTAGGCCATAGAGCCTAGATGCTAAAGGCTAGTGAGCCTATTTTTGTATATGTAAATACTCATATCATTAATATAAATACATAGATGTGTATAGACCAACCACGATAAAAGATAATGGGGGAATAAGATCCACTAGGTAGGGAAAGGGAGAGTGGCTAAGAGGCTAGGAAAAAGGGATAAGATCGAGGGATTAACTATAAGGGAATATTGTATTATATTTCCTAAGATAATAAGGTTGGATATAACTCATTTTATCCTAAGTTCCTTTGGGGAAAGGAACGAAGTACAAGTGGAGAGAAAACAATCTCCAAGGGAGCCATTTGTCAAGCTTGGCACATGTAGTTATTTGTGGGAAATTCAGTTCATTTGGGGGGTCCTTTTCATTCTAACTCTTCTTCCCAGGCATGCACGCATTCACATAGGGAGCCATTACCTCCATTGTTGAACTCTAAGAATTCACGTACCTATGAAACCTACACACATTTATGGAGCCATATCCTGTATTTTCCCGTGATGAATAGAACATGTATTCCTCTCGATTGGTACATCGCACTCATATCTACCTAAGCCTTTGCTAAACTTGTCTGTTATGAGCAGCGCCTATTCCAAACCCGAAGGTGGTTTTCACTGCCATCACTTATGTGTTAATTGAATGTTGTTGTTATTTTCACCTAATCCTGTTGTTGGTTGTCTAGGAACGAGATTGAAGAGGTGGGTTGTCAAGACCGTGGATTGAAGAAGTAGGTTGCCAGGCCTATGAGAAACTCTCTCTAGTGAGACATTTTTCCGGGAAAGAAGAAGCAGGTTGTCATGCCTGTGAGTAACTCTCTCCAGGTGAGAGAGGTTGTTGGGAAAGTGATTTTTCCTGTAGGGAGCTCAACTGCAGCCATAATTCTTGGAGAATTCTTGTTCGAGTTGTTCGTGAATCCTTGGAAGGGAAGTGGGGCAGCCAAAGGACTGTTGAGCAAAGAAGGGGCACACTTCCTAGGGTGGGAGAGGAAGGTGGGGAATGAGAGACTGTATGATGTGAGTGTGAGTTGGATCCTGGGATGAAATCTTTCATGTTGTATGTGCAACTTCCTATTGATTGTGTAAGCTCAGCCTAGCCTAGGAATCCCTTTAACTGGGTGGATTTTAGTCCTATATCGGGGGTGACCCACTGCTGAGAGTGATGAGAAGTGCAGTCTAAGGCTGGGAGGTTCATGGGAGGTATGCACGCAGTTGGTGGTCTTCCATAAAAATATAATTACTATTTCTATGCTCAATTGCATGTTGTGTAATTGTACATGTGTTTTATTTAATGATATGAGTGTTTACATATACAAAACTAGGCTCACGATCCTTTAGCATCTATTCTCTCTGGCCTAATCATCACATAAGCCTCCTAGCTTATAATCACTTGGCTCACTAGCCTACAAAACATGTTTACAATTTAGTAGGGGCTCGGCCTTGTGGTATTACATTCTCAAATTCCTCGGGAGAATTTGTTAACTTGGACAAATCTCTCATCTTCTTCTTCAACATGCCCTCAATACCCAATGAAACATTGCTAGAACCCTGGGTTTTTCTTCCTCCCCTCTCCCCTCCAAATACCTGGGTGCTCCCCTAATCAGCTCAGCCATCAAACACTCCACATAGAAGGAACTCATCGACAAATTAACTCAAAATATCTCCTCCTGGACCTTCAGAACCCTCAATCTAGCAGGGTTCCTAGTTCTCATAAAAATTGTTTTGCAAATGATGTCATTGTATCTCTACTATTTTCTTGCAGACCCCAAATGGGTGTTCAATTCCATTCAAAATATACAACTTACTTTTCTATGGGGTGGTGATAATAACACCCAAAAATGGGCTCCGGTCAAATGGGACACAATATGTTCACCAAAGAAAATGGGAGGCCTCATCCTAAGGGATCCAATCAAGAGAAATGAAACTCTCAACATAAAAACTCGGTGAAATTGGATATCAAACAACTCCATCCCTTAGCTACAGATCTGGCACAAAATATATGCCCCAAACTGGGACCCTCACAACATGATCCACTTCACTCCTAACTCTCAGGGCTCCCTCATTTGGAACTTTGCAAAATGCCAATGTCACCTCATCCAACAACACATATTTTGGGAAATCAGAAATGTTGTCCATGCAAATTTATGTTCAGACTCTTGGTAGCAGGTTCCAAGCTTGGAAAGACAACATAATTTACTTCCACAAAGGAATAAAAAGATTAAGTACCAATGGCATACTACAGATCAACAACACTTCAAGCATTGGTTGTCGCTCCACAACTCTCTTCTCCACCTACCAACAGAAACCAGAATGAAAATTGTCCAAGATGTAAGCAATTGAAAATTTTGAAGTAGTCTGGACAATGACAAGCTCAGATGGGGATATGCGCCAAAAGTAATTTTCACTGTTAAAGAAGCCTATCAACTTCTCACCCCCCCTTCCAGATCCTCCATACCCTAGTTGGGCCAAGCTTTGGTCCCTCAGAACTTGGCCAAAGATCTCAATCTTTCTATGGTTGGTCCACCACAGGCGCATCCTTACTTGGGACAACATCCTCAAAAGAGGATTCTATGGACCTTCAAGATGTGCTCTCTGCAACAACAATGAGGAATCCATAGACCATTTACTTGATAGTTTTTCTTTCTCCAACTTCATATGGGATAAGACAGTGATGCTCTATAGAAAATCTAATCGATATCATGGAAACATAACTCATTCTCTCAAAAATTGGGCTAACAATCCCTACCAGAACACAATTCTCAACCGCCTCTGGCAGCTACTCCCATGTTTCATTGTCTGGAACATATGGAAAGAGTTCAACCATCACATCTTTGAATACCAATCTTCCTCATAAGACACCCTCTGGGCCATTTGCATAAAACAGATGCTAGAAACAATTCATCTCAAATCCCAGTCTGACCTCGACTTTAAAGCATATCCAAACGAAGATTTAATTCTTTAGCGATGGGACATCACTCCTACCACCCATGTGGGCCCCCTCTCTTCTTCATATTCCCACACGAGGGCCCCCTCAATCCCAATACATTGGTGTCCCCCTCCTCTCGATTTCCTCAAACTCAACTTCGATGGTGCCTCAAAAGGTAATCTTGGTCTTGCGTGTTTTGGAGGCGTCTTCAGAGATAGAAAATGTTCCATCATCTTTCTTTACTATGAATCCATAGGCCATGAAATCAACAACTCCACCTAAGTCTCGGGTATTCTCCATGGCCTCATAATTTCTCGACAAATAGAACTCTTTCCTCTTTTATTCGAAGGCGACTCTCAACTAATTATCTCTATGGAAATCCATCTTCAAAATGGCTCTCAAAGACCAAAAATATCCCCCTGTTAGTGCTTGGACCAAGGTCTTCATCATCTGGCTCAACTTATGGATTTCAGGGACTCCATATCCTTCCTCCACATCTGACACAAGGTGAACTCCCTGGAAAACATAATTTCCAATGAAAGCTTCACAGACAGCTTTGACCTTCATGAACTAACCATCGATGAGCTCTCCAACCACTCCCTCAGGCGAGTCTATATAGACACTGCACTCAAGGATTCTTCTCCCTCGGATGTGGGTTTCCACTTGGTGGGCTACTAAAGTCCCCTTATCATGCAACATGATAACTAGGTGCACTCCACCTCACCCCCTCCTCATGCATATTAAATGTCCTCCCATCCTGAGACATCGTTCCTTAAATCCTCCCATGGCTCCTGCTCCCCACCTTCATGATTATTGTATGTTGCACCAGTCCATATGCTTGCAAAGTTTGGTAACCTTAATGGCACACAATTTTACCCCCCCTCCTCTTGGCACCTATCTCTCTTCCAGTCGCGACCTCTCCAGACATTCTTCCCTTGTCTCCTCCACGAGCTAGCTCTCTGCTCTCCTCTTCTCTTTGCATTAGGTGGTGGCTCCCCTCCCTCGTAGCACCAACAAAAAATAGTTCCTCTCTCATGCCTCCTCTCAAGCGTGCCACCCCCACCTTGGGGAGAATCAGTCACGATGGGTGAGCCTCCACAATTCTTGCCTCGCCCCTCTTGGCCAACCAGGACAACTATGACCACTCATTTCCATACTCACTGCGACAACTTCTAGATGATTGGGAAGAGGAGTTTCAGGCTCCCTCCCAACATCTCGTCACACCTCTAGGCACCATCATAGTTGTTGGGTGATAAAAAACCTTCTCAATTGTACCCTCCTCATCCTCCTGGGAGTATTTTTTTAGAGCCCTCCTAGCTCGCCACGCTCACCCCACTGCTCGACCTCCTCCTTCTGCTCCCCCCTCCCCTGGTGTTAGCAATATTTCTTGTAAGGGGGGTTAGAATGTAAGAGAGTGGGTTAAAAACCCACTTACCATAAGTATCGGACGCGAAATGTGCCTGTGGTAAGCGGCAAGAAAATTTAGATGGCAGAGATTCGCGCGCCCGGATCAACGACGTGCATAGGATTCCGGATCCCCCCCGCCTTTCTACCTTTAAGCGGAAGGGGGGGTCCGGAATAGAGGGTGC
>SNQJ01S0050881.1:127641-138952 GCA_010110895.2 Picea sitchensis
TGCAGCTTGTAAAACAGAGGTTGCAGCCTCACATTGAGTGGGTTCTCAATTATAGATGATGTACAGAACTTAAAAGACTCCCTATCATTTCGAAGAAGAAGAGGTTTTCTCCCTTTATGGGTTTCCTCGTGAAAAATTTGTCTCTGTGTATACTTTATGTGTGACTGTTGTTCTTTACCTTTACTGTCCATATGTTGTATATTGTTGATGACCACATGAAGAAAGATTAATAATGTTTTAACAGACATAAAATTGTTTAAGCTCACTTACAACTGATTCACCCACCCCTCTCAGTTGTATTAATAATTTCAACAGAGTACTTCTTTGAGAGGTTGTCATCGAGTTAGGGTTTTGGTTTATTGTTTCTCTGTGTTAGGGACCTAACCTCCCTAACCCCTCACGTAGGTAGAATAATATAATTCCATGTAATAAAGGTCAATATTAATAAGGCCTAGCAATAAGGAAGAATAAGTCAAAAGTAAGAAGACCTAATAGAAGCTTCCACTTCTGGAAGGATATTCCTCTATATTGCTCTTTTGGATAGATAGATTTAGTATAAGTAGAAGTAGAGGGTATGAGAAATGTTGTCTTGGATATTATTGTAATAGAGCTCTGATTTGCTAGAGGTTTCCCCCTCGAAGAGGCAAGTGAACATTGCTATCAGTAATCAAAGTTCTCTTTCTAGTGTTATTCTGGTATTATTCTAGTATTGTTTTGATTATATCATTGTTTCTCTGCCATTTCTAGATAAAAAAAAAAATTTCTACATACTATTTTATATCTGGAATACTATAAGTGGTATTAGATCACCTTCCTCGACAGAAAATTATGGGTTAATTTTTTTTAAGGGTAGAGACGTATTTCGGCGTCTTAAAGCTACATAGATCTGTCGTTACACGCATAAACTCGTGCTCAGGGAGTCATACACGCATGAAATACAAGTGGTACCTAAGCGCACATATGTTAGCCACCCTTGTACCCCTATTGGTACACCTTTGAGTGGCATCACATCAAACAACACCTGTATACGAATTGACCTAGATCTCCTAAAGCCCTCCATAAATAAATTGATCGACCACCTGACTGTTATAGTGCCATGGAGAACAGCACTTGGGAAGATACTCTCTAGTACCTGGGTAGTCGATTAGTATGGCTAAGGGCACGGTCTAGCCTCCTTAGTTGGTGCCCTGAGATATTGGGCCGAGTACTACTATTGGACCCCACAGTTATATCAGAGAACTATAGCACATGGCAAACCCTTGTCTGTAGAAACCCTGAATATCCTACCCCTATGGAAGAAAAAAAAAAAAAAAACCAACACAGACAAGATCTATTGACGTGCAATTGTTCCTTCTTCATTTTGGTTGCGAAATTACTACACCTTTCTTCCTATTAATCATTTGGGTATTTTGTCATTGTAGTATTATTCAAGCCGACACACTTATTTGGGACCTATCCCACTAGGTTCCTCTCTTTTCCCCAATTCCAGTGATACCTATCATTTTTAACACAATTTGTTTTTGTGGACCTGACTCGTCTCTAAAACCCTTATTTGGATCCTATCCCTTTGGATCCCCCTTTTTTCCATGATCGCAGTGATACCTATCATTTGACATCCTTCTTCCTTGTGGTCCCACCCACCCCTCCACACCTCTTTTGTTTCCCCTATACCATTTTCCTGCTCATTTGTCCAAATGACTACCACACGAGCCCAAGATCTCAATGCCTTGATTGTTGACACCCAACAAGAGAAGGAAGATATCAAGACTATCAGTGCCAACCTTATCTCAATCAATTCAACTATTGATATCCTCAAGGAACAATGTTCCCACATCAAAGACCTTAAAGAACATGTCATGGGTTGTTCCACAAACCCTTCCTCTTATGAACAACCATCTTATCAGGATGACCATGACTCTTCCCATTACCAAGGCCCTCATACTACCCACTTTTCCCGAGACCTCCGCCCTCCCAGAATTGAGGTGAAAAAATTTGATGGATCAGATCATATAGGATGGGTCACGCAAATGGAACATTATTTCTCTTTGAATGGCATTACTGATGATTTATCCAAGCTTCATTATGGTTTCCTACATATGGATCTGGAATGATGGAACTGGTGGCAATGGAGAAAAAAGGCACGCTAAGGGTATCTTGCTTGGAAACAGTTTGTTGCCTAAATTTATGGCTGCTTTGACTCTGAAACCCACCATTTAGGTCGTTTGACCAAGTTAAATAAGTCTGGGACAATGGAAGACTTCATTGCCTCATTTGTGCACTTGGCTTTCAGAACAGAGGGCATGTTAGATGCTTTCTTTAGGGAATGCTTTATCAATGGCCTCAAAGATGAAATTTGTGCCCATGTTCTTGTGGCACACCCACAAACTTGGTTGGAAGCTACTCAACAAGCCAAGGAAGCCCAATAGATTGTATCCTCCCAGGCCCCCAAACCCTCCTTTCCTCCTCTCCCTAAACCCACCAATTTTTCCCCTCCTAGAACTGCCCTCAAGATCCATAAATTAACCAGGGATGAAATGGCTTAATGTCAATTCAAGGGTCTTTGTTATAATTGTGATGAAAAATATTTTCCCGCGCACAAGTGTAAGGAACAAAATATTTTTATGGTTGTGACTGAGGATATTTTTGAAGAAGATGTTTTTGTTCCACCTGTGGAGGAACTACCACCGCCATCTGACCTCACCCCACCCTCTGACCCACCAGACGTTGACCTGATGATTTCACTTAATTCCCTCACTGGTTTCTCTGCTCCCTAGACTCTCAAATTAATTGGTTACATAAAAAATAGGAAAGTCGTCATCCTTGTAGACAGTGGTAGCACCCATAACTTTATTCATCACCACATTTCCAAAGAAGTCAATTGTTACATCTGTGTCATCAATCATTTTCAAATCATGATTGTCAATGGTAGTTCCATGAAATGTGGGGGATGATGTGAAAATGTGCGACTCCAAATTGGTCAGTATCACCTGAAATCCCATATGTTTTCTATAGACATGGGTGGTTGTGGCATTGTTCTTGGTGCCGAATGGTTATGCACTCTAGGCCCCATTCTCATGGATTTTAAGGACTTAACCATGCCATTCCAATAGGATGGACAACGATATAAGTTCCAAGTCATCACAACAGGCTCCCCTGAGATCATCAGTTCCCATCACATGGAAAAGCTCCTAAAAAAATGTCATTCGGGAATTATATCCCAACTCCACTCCATTCATGTTGTCGAGACACCTTTTGTGCATCACGACATCCAATGTATCCTCTCCCTCCACCAAGTTGTTTTTACCACCCCCAAATAAATTCCACCTTCTAGTGGAGTCCATGATCATTCCATCCCTCTCATCACGGGCAGTCTTCCTCCCAATGTTTTTCTTTATTGTCATCCCTCTTCCCAGAAGAATGAAATTGAGAAATTTTTTCATGAATTACTCGAAGTTGATGTTATCTGTCCCAACACTAGCCCCTATTCTTCCCCTGTGGTCATGGTACTCAAGAAAGAACGTACTTGGTGCATGTGTCTTGATTTTCACTCCCTCAACAAACTCACAATAAAAGGAAAATTCCCCATTCATGTCATTGATGACCTCTTGGATGAATTGAGTGGTTCTCGGTACTTCACCAAATTGGATCTACATTCTGGCTACCACCAGATTCATATGAAAGAAGAAAACATTCCCAAGATTGCATTTCTCAGTCATGAGGGTCATTATGAATTCTTGGTAATGCCCTTTGGATTGTGTAATGCTCCTTCCACTTTCCAAAGTCTTATGAATCATGTCTTCTATTCTTTTCTCTGTCATTTTCTCTTAGTTTTCTTTGATGATATTCTCATCTATAGTAAAACTTGGCCATCACATCTCTCCCATGTGAATCAAGTTCTCCATCTACTCTTCAAGCACCAACTTTTCCTCAAACAATTTAAACGTGCCTTCGGTGCCTCGGAAGTAGAATACCTGGGTCATATTTTCAGCAAGGATGATGTCCAAGTGGATCCTAAGAAAATTGAATATTTGCAATATTGGCCTTTCCCTAAAACTCTTAAGAGCTTGCGTGGTTTTTTGGGTTTAATGTGCTATTATAGGAAGTTTGTTCAGAATTATGGAAAGATTGCAACTCCTCTCACTTCCCTCCTTAAAAAGAATGCTTTCACTTGGACTTCGGTTGTGGATCATGCCTTCCAAGCCTTAAAAGATGTTATGTGCTCGACCCCTATCCTAGCCCTCTCAGGCTTCACAAAGACATTCGTATTGGAATGTGATTCTTTCGGGAAAGGAATTGGATCCATCCTCAGGCAAGATGGCAGGCCCTTGGCCTTCACTAGAAAACAACTTTCAGAGTGACATTTGGGTCAGTCCATTTATGAAAAGGAAATGTTATCTATTACGCATGTTGTGGATCTCTGGCCTCCTTATTTATTGGGTCAACGATTCCAAATCAAAATTGATCATAAGATTCTCAAGTATTTCATGGAACAACGAATTTCATCCTCGGCACAACAAAAATGGGTGACCAAGCTATTTGGATATGATTATTAGATTATTTGCAAGAAGGGAAAGGAAAATGTAGTGGCCGATTTTCTTTCCCATAAATATGAAGAAGACAGATCCCTTTTCTCCCTCTCCTTAATTGTACTAGATTGGCTCCAAGTTGTTCGTCAGGAATGATTGCAAGACCCCAAAATTTCTAGCCTACTCTGCCAATTGCAACACAATTCTTCAGTTTCTCCAGGGTACAAAATTCATTTTTATTTATGCAATCAATCCCAACTTAAATCCACAGTGCTTTCTGAACTTCATGCCTCACCCATAGTCAAGCATTCATGATTTACCAAAACCTATGAACGATTCAAACATTCTTTTTTATGGGAGGGTATGAAACAGGACATTCACACCTTTGTGGCTGAATGTGAGGTCTATCAACGCAATAAGGCAGAAACTGTCAAAGCTCTGGGCACACTCCAACCGCTTTTAATTCCCCTTTCTATTTGGTGAGATATTTATATGGATTTCATTGTTGGCTTACCTAAATCGGGAAATAAGTCAGTCATCATGGTGGTCGTAGATCGTCTCTCCAAATATGCTTAATTTTTTTCTCTTCAACACCCATTCACAGCCACCAAAGTGGATCAAATCTTCATGGATAATATCTTCAAGCTTCATGACATGCCTAATTATATTGTCTTTGACAGAGACCCCACTTTCACCAACAATTTTTGGCAAGAATTGTTCAAGCTACAGGGCACCCAATTGCATCTCATCACTGCCTATCACCCCCAGATGGATGGCTAGACTGAAGTTGTCAACAAGTGTTTGGAAACATATTTGAGGTGTTTTTCCTCTGAGCAAAAAATTCGATGGGCTCAATGGTTACCCCTAGATCAATGGTGGTACAACACATCTTACCATACAACTACTCACATGACTCATTTTGAAGTAGTCTATGGCCAAATGCCCCCATCAGTTCTCTCCTATATGTCAGGGGTCTCGAAGGTCCAGGAGGTTGAAAAAATATTACATTCCGTGAGACTATTCTTCATTCCCTCAAAGACAATTTGGTCATGGATCAAAATCGCATGAAGCAACAAGAAAATCAAGGTCGTTTCGAACGCCATTTTGTTGAAGGGGACTAGGTATTTCTTCAACTACAACCTTATAAGAAGACTTCACTCAAATCTCAACATTGTCATAAACTTGCACCCAAATTTTATGGTCCTTATACAATGCTCAAGCGTGTAGGATTGATGGCCTGTCAGTTATCTCTACCCAGTCAATCGAAGCTACATCCTGTTTTTCATGTTTCATACTTAAAGAAGGTGATTGGAAATAAGTGCCAAACTCAAACTAGTCTCCCTGAGTTGGATGAAGAAGGCTCCATATGGTTACAGCCACAAGAAGCCTTGGCCCAACGAGAGCATCGTCTCCATCAGCACACCATCAATGAATTGTAGTCCAATGGAAAGATACACCTCAAGAAGATGCCACATGGGAGTCGACCACCATTCTACAACAATTCCCTCATCTGAAGCCTTGAGGACCAGGTTGTTGTTCAAGGGGGAGGGCATGTTAGGGACCCAACCTCCCTAACCCCTCACTTAGATAGAATAATATAATTCCATGTAATAAAGGCCAATATTAATAAGGCCTAGAGATAAGGAAGAATAAGTCAAATGTAAGAAGAGCTAATAGAAGCTTCCACTTCTAGAAGGATCTTCATCTAGATTGTTCTTTTGGATAGATAGATTTAGTATAAATAGAAGTAGAGGGTATGAGAAATCTGGTCTTGGATATTATTGTAATAGATCTTTGCTCTGCTGGAGATTTCCCCCTCTAAGAGGCAAGTGAACATTGTTATCAGTAATAAAAGTTCTCTTTCTGGTGTTATTCTAGTATTATCCTGGCATTGTTTTGATTATGTGATTGTTTCTCTGCCATTTCTAGCTAAAATATTTGTTTTCTGCATACTATTTTATATCTGGAATACTACACTCTGCTATGTTGTTTGTGTACCTCATTTTTACTATTTACTTCTCCTGAATTGTTTGAATTTTGGTAGGCCGCTAGTTCCTAAAGATTCAAATTATCTTTGTCGCCTTCTTGAAAATGTTCAAATCTGATGAAGTGTGAAGAATACCCCACTAACTACATATGTGTAGTGAATTTGTTATATGGGTCAAAACCTTCAACAAGTTTGGCTTCCTTCAAACCCATCTGTCCATGATGTTCCGCCAACTCATTTAGGTGAGTTATATGTTTAACAATGCAATCCCCAATTTTCCATGGCAGGGGTATATACTGTCTTTTCCTTTTGTCATGGAAGAAATGAGCCCAAGTTTTGTATTTCCTGCATACTTCTCCAACAAAGAGTTTATCTGATGTATAAAATGGTAAAAGGAAAGGTTTCTCCTTACTACCAAATATTCTAATTACAATGAATTCTTCGGACAACTCATAAATCATTTTTCTAGTGAGGAAGGAAGTTGCCTCTAAGGATAGTCTTGATGTGCTCTGTCAGAATATTAACCTTTTGAAATCTAAGATGAAATTGTTGTAAACTGGGTAGCAATTGTATTGCGTTTTATGTCTGTACAAAATTGAATACCACGCATAAATTGGTTCTAACTTAAAATCCACATGTTTTTCCCAAGGAAAATCTTCAAAACATGGCCATAAGAAATGGTGAAAATGAGGTAAGAAGCCATATAAAATTTATGGGTCATTTTGAGGTTATTCAGTTGAAAAGAAATTTCACTTAAGATGAGATAACCCCAATCAATGATAGATTTTTCATGCAGGGCATAATGCACAGCATATATAACATTTCTTGTTACAAACATAATAGATTCCAAACCCTGAATGTGGGAAAATGGCTAAGAAAATTCTTTGTACAGGTATTTTAGCAAATTTACCTCAATTCTAGAAGTACCAGGGTTACATGTTGGATCTTCCAAATAGTTTCTCAACAGTTTGTTCCCTCCCTTGTGTTGCTTCATAAATTCATCAATTGCATCGCTCTTGAATCACATCATTGGTGCAGGGAGTCGTAACATTTTAGAAAATGTTGCAGGGGATAGACAAATGGGTTGATGACCTTGCATTTGAATTATTCTTCGTTCAAAAACAAATTTATATGCACGCCATTGAACAATCTCTTTCATATCAATTAATTTCGGAACACATCCTGCCAATGTTATTCCTGAGGTCCAGATTAGGTTCATCTTCTTCTCAACTGGAGGAAGAGACATGTAGTACTTGTATTCCCTGGACCACTGGAACTATGAATCTTCATGACCTAGTGTGTTCAATGTATCTCCAAAAAATACTTCCTTCTTCTTACTTGACATCTTTTTTGCTTTTTACAAAGGTGGTGCTATTGTCGATACTTACAAGTTGGAATTTTTATTTTATTTAAATTCCACTACGAACTGCCTTGGTAACTCAATCAACTATAGATCATGCTTTAAATGGCATCAATTGTCATGGGACTTGGATTTATTGCGACCCTTAATCAATGCATTAGGCATTAATAACAACATTATGCTTTTACGAGTGGAAGATGATGTGGAAGGGCTAATTAATTTGACAAGAAATGGTGATGTGATGATATGATGGACGGAAAGTGTTAAGTATGGAGGTGTAAAATGATGTATGGGAAAAGCTAAGAGTATAACACAGAAATGCGGAGTTGTGGACATAAATGCTTGTGAAACAATCTTTGGGAAAAGGTGACAATGCCCACATCTAAATTGTTAATATGGTTAAGTGTTGGGAGAAATGCGGACTTGCGGACGTACAGACCTACGAGCAATGGACAAATGATGGGGAGTAAGGAAATCTGCTCTATAATGAGAAATATGACGAAGTATGAAAAGAAGTGAAAAGTGAAAAGTGAATGAGGACTTGCAGACTTACGGAGGTGGAGACCTAAGAAAGAGTTAAGGGATGGTATATAGCTCTGCATCCGCATCGCTTGAAATTGAGTAAGTACCAAAAGAAAATGGAAGGAAATTGACTAAGTACCAAAAGAAAAACACAAATATACATAAAGTGTATGCTTTGAATAAATTCTATGCTATGTTGATATAAAGTGTATACTTTGAATAAATTATTTTATGTGATACTTAAAATTTTTATGTATCCATTTGTTTTAATAGTCAAATAAAATGAGTTAAAAGTGACATTTAACTAATTGTAACGAATTTTCACACCAATATTCTTTATCAATCTTAAATCTGTCCACAAACGTATATATCGTTATATTATTTTGGAAAAAGTATGTATTTTATTGGGAAGATATTGATGTTATAAGATATTATTGGTATATAGAATTTGTTTTTACTTTATAAAAAAAAAAAATTGTGAGAATGGAAGTGTACTTTTACAAAATACCAATAAATTATTACAAATAACAAAATTTCATCTAAATACAGTAATATGTTTACCCATATATGGTTAAAATAGATATATCAATAAAGAACATTGCGAATAAAGCTAAAGCTGTGAGAGTCTTTTCCTTAAAGAAGCAAAAAGATGCTAACAGTAAATGCTGAGTCAATCTGTTTTTCAATGATGCTTTGGAGTTTGAGTGTGTTGTACGGTGAGTAAATGTTGAAGTTGAAAGTCACGCTGGCGAGTAAGTGCCACATCATTAATGCTAAAATGTAACCCAATTCAATACAATACATGGGAATAAAACATATTATTTATGTGGTCTATAATTAATATATTTCTGTAAATTTACTTCACACGACCACATGTGTAATATATAATTTTTTATTTTATTTTATTTTTAAATTTTATTTTAATGTAATTATTTTTGAAATTTAATTTTAATGAAGTGTTTATTTTAATTTTAATTTTCTAATAAAAATAAAATTTACAAGATTTTTAGATAGTATTTTTATAATTTTTCCAACATTTTTGCAAGATCATAATTATTAATATTGTGAAAATTAATATTATAATTTTTTAAAATAAAAAATATCCTTCAATTTATATATTTTTTTAAATTTAATCTTACAAACATGTGTGGATTTACATTGTAATTTTAATTACAATCACAATGTTATAAGTGAATAATAGTAATAAAAAAACTTGTAATGGTTTTGAAAACAATGTATGTAAAAATGTCGAATTATAAAATTGGATAAAATAAAATTAGTTTCAAGACTTTAATTATTTTAGTTATTTTATATGGATGTAAAGTTTAGGCTTATAACATTTCTCATAAAACTTATAATAAAATTGAAAGAATTTAAGAACTTTTTATAATTTACAATTTGATAATTATATGCTAATACTCCTTACCCATTCTCTTGATTGAAGCTGAATATACTTTCCTCGTCTGTTCTAAAGTCATAAAGTCATAGTTAAATATTTAAATTAAAAAAAAAATGTTCAAATTGAGTAAAGATAGATTACTAATATAAACAATAGTGACTATAAACCCCAAAGTGATTAGGTTAGAAAATTTGATTGAGTATTGAAACATATAAAAAGAAGATAATGAGATAATAAGATTAACAATATTAAATTTTACATCCGTTTAAAGTTCAAAGATAATATATGGGATTACAATGAAATTATTAGTAAAAAAAAGTTGAAGTACTATAAATATTTTATTAATTTTGATCAAAATTATTTTCTTTAAAATATAAGTTAAAAAAAAAGGATATGGTTAAAATCAAGATTAAAGTTCATGATCTTAATAGTAAAATAGGTTTTTAGATTAATTTGAAAACATCTAAGGATGAACAAATTAATAAAATTTGTGATACAAAAGATGTTGAGAATGAACAACATTTCCTTTTAATGTTCTCTACCTTTAATAATATCAAGCATAATTTCATACATTTTTATAAATTAATTACTCTTCATGATCTCTTGGCTTATGAAAATTATAATGACCTTGGTATTTTCATTTGTACCATATTCAATTATCGAAGTGACATTTAAAAAAATATTTAGACTATTAACATTTTCTTGTTTAATAAATATTCTTAGTCTTAAGGGATAGTAACCATCATCATTATATGTACATGAATGATATATATAAAAATGTATCTATGAGTATAATCATCTTAATTATACCCTTTAGCCAAATCCTAAGACTTGATCCCAAATATACATGTTATAAAAAACTATACCACACTTGGAAACAAAATGCTAATCAATTCAAGGTATTACCCAATCCATAAATTTTATCCATTGGATAATGCTTTCCTATATTTAACATTACTTGCAAAAGTACCCCAAAACAAACAACACTCTATAATCCCTAATATGTGGTTGACTTGTAAACAAACCCCTACTATGTATGTGGTTGCTATTATAATGGCTTGGTAGTCATCATTTTTCAATAGGATATCTCCTTGCTCATGTGGGTTCACCATTGATCTCATAAGCATTTAAGTTTGTCAATGGGGCACAATCTCACCATCTCTTTGAGTTTGGTTATGTTGCACATGTTTCACCAAAAAAACCCTTATTCTCTGCTCATTTTCATCCAATCCAGCTTTACAATTTAGGATCCAACTAATGTGATATACATCTATCAATTCCTTATACTTGGACACGTCCCTTAATTAGCTCTCATTTAATCTTCTCTACCATATCAATTGGTTGAGATTAATCTTCTCAAATGTTAAGTTGATTGTCATATAAATCAAGAAGTGAAGGTGGTGTAATTTTCTACATATTTCAAATATTTTTATCAATTAGGATGAAAAAAAGGTTATATATATATATATATATATATATATATATATATATATATATATATATATATATATATATAT
>SNQJ01S0050881.1:139002-150412 GCA_010110895.2 Picea sitchensis
TATTTTTTTATTTAAAAATTTATTTAAACATCAATTTTTTACATTAACTTAATAAATTAGTTTAAGATTGAGGTTGACAATAAAGAGGTTTTCGAGTCAAGTCTTCATATTAATTATTTATGTAATTAATTACATCCTGAGTGGGTCTAATGGTCAAGAACATGTGTTTCCTTTTAAGAGATCACAAATTCAAATTCATAAGAGGTAGGGTATGTATACCTCCATAGACTTTACCAGTAATAAATCTCATTCAATATATCTATCAACTTAAACATACAATACCCATACATTTTTAAATAATTGACTACTTTATCCTTAACATCCTTAAAACATATAAATAATTTTTGGGGGTCATTTTTCTTAGCTATAATTTGACATAGACGACATAAGGGCCCTTGAACTCAATAAATTTTTGGACTTTAGTGACAACTTGGAAAGAGATCCACTAAAATGAGGGCATCAAAGTCCAACTTTAGTGTAAGAGGTAGTCGTCACGTCATGTGACCTCCATGATCGCTCCTAAACACCAAAACATAATCATTATGTAACCTTTTAATTATATTTTTCCAAATTGGGCTTAATTCCCCACTTGTTGTTTTCGGATTTCCAAGTAAAACCATACCAAATGCTACATCAATTGCTTTTGTTATACAATTTTCTTTTGGATTATTCATATTTTGTTGTTGAATGAATGGCCATTTATGTGTCTTGGTAGAGTATGTGGGAAAGTTTGTTCATAATGTTGTCCTATTAAAATGTTATTATAAAAAATATATATATTTATTAATACATTATTAATGAAATTTTAAATTTTATTATACATTTAATTTACTCGTTTGAATATAGATCTATGTTAGGTATAATTATAATGGCAGGGTATAATTATAATTGTATGGTTAATTTGAGAATATCGACAATATTATTATGTATGGTTGGATTTTATATAGTAAAGTACTTATAAACTATTTAACATGATCTATTGTAAAATCATTAAAAGATGTTTTTGTTAAATAATGTAAATACACTTTATTTAAGTGTATTCTTCAATTTCCATGTAATCCTTTTTTATGTTTTGATGTGTATGGTAACATATGATATGTACATGCATCTAGTGAAATAATTATGATTTCATGCACATTGTGAGCATGACATGTGTTTCTCAAATCTTTCTTATGCCTTGAAATTGTCCTATACATATAGTGATTTTTAATTAGCTTTTAACTCGTTAATATGGTAGGGTAATCAATATCGTGAATTCTTGAAAGGTGTTATGTATGAATTACAAATTTTGGCTTGTGTACTCAAAACACCATATAAAGAAATAATATTAAACATCGGGTCTGCGAAAATGTGATATACAAAAATGAGAACCAAAGTTGTGATTTTCTCAAGGTTCTGAAATTGAAATTTTTATAAATTTTAGCTCCATGAGTCATCAAGTTCATGGAATTTTGTTGTGTATCCTATGAGCACAAGATCTTGGATTCACCCATCCATCTAGACCTAAAAATCATACAATACAATCAATTCCATCTTGAGTCTAGGGAATGAATCATGCAAACTACAAAATAAAGAAACCTAAATCTCCCTAGTTGAGCAAACTTGAAGTTGATTGGACACTCCATGTTTTATATCATGCATTAATTTTCAACAAACTTGACCTTCAAGTAGTTCATTTTACTTAATAGTTCTTTTAAGTCAAATATCTTGAATGGGTTATACTCCATATGTTTTATGATGCATAACTAACTAGCTCGACCTTCAAATTCATTTTACTCGATAGTCCTTTTAAGTCAAATATCTTGAATGGATTATACTCCATAATGTATAACTAACTATGGACATGATGCCCCATTTGACCAAATTTAATAGTTTGTATTGCATAAATTGACATTATCTAAAAATAACTACATAAAATGTTTTAGGTCCTGACTCTTTTGCGTATTTGGAAGGTTAAGTTGGGGAATGCAAGAACCTTGAGATTTATGTGAATGCGAGGCAGATCCAGTGGTTGGAGACCCAGTTCCAATAGCAGATCGAGATCCAAATCTACCAGTAGAACCAAAACGTGGTAGATTAATTGTGCACTAAATCATTTATCATGACATCATCAATGACAGTAGAAGGGGTGCCCATAGTTTTTCAAGAAAGACCCCATCACTTTTAAATTTTTTAACGAAGGAAAGGGGGTTTTACCTTCCCATGCCTACATACTCACATGTGCCATACATACAAGACATGGAAATTACACGTCTCATTAGTTATGTGTTGTTGACATGATCATTGTCACATGACATGATCTAGTTTGTCCTTGTGTGAAATGTAAAAGGTAAAAAACATAAGACCATCTATACTTGAAATAAAAAATATTAATAGGACCCAATTAAGTCATCTTTAAGTCTAGAACTTGAAAAAACTTAAAATACATTTAATAAAAAGGAGGGTTTCAAATTATCTTATTGGATGGATAGTGGTGTCATGTGGCACCCTATAGGGATGCCACTTGTTCTTATGGTCATTGCATGTTAAAGTCAAGATTCCTTGTGCTATCTTCTAAGTTTTATATGCACCCTCTTGTCCTTATCATTGAAATCATCAAGTGATGTCACAAAGTAGAATCTAACATCATCAAAATGGTGTGGGATTCCTAGTGGTACAATGTTTTCTTCTAACTCTTTCCTTTGTCATCCTTGCACTTAGGAAAATATGGTACTTGGTACTAATTCAATGTCAAGAGTGTGGAGTAACTTTATGTAAGTAAAAAACAAAAGGTTTAGAATCCATCTTTCTTTGTGGACTTGAAATACTGGTAAACATAGTTAAATAATGTGTTGACTTTGTAGGATGAGTCATGTGTTATAAACCAAGGTTGTGGAATAATTTGTGCAAGTAAAAAACAAAAGGTATAGAATCCATTTTTTTTGTGGACTTGGAATACTAGTAAACATAGTTAAATAATGTGTTGGCTTTGTAGGATGAGTCATGTGTCATAAACACTGAGTCAAATTTTCCTAGATATTGGACTTATAAATTTTTTCAAATATGATTAATTCCTAAGGTTGGGTCTTTGAAGTACTAATTTGTGTAACTCAAAAGGACATGAAGCCCATATTTTTCCTAGGTGCATGGATCCAAAGTTCCACAAATTACAGTTAAGCATGTAAGATTTGGCAATGCCATGTGGCACTTTCAAAGCCTTCCTTGTGGCCCTTGGAATAAAACATTCAATGATGTCATCAACGTGATGTGGTAAGATCTAATTGAATAGGATTTTCCCCCATTGTCATTAATTGTGTGATTGTGAATGACATGGCACACAATAACACTACAACATGGAATGATCTTGTTCATCTACAAAAATTTTAAGGTGTTTGTTCTCCTTGGCTTAGTATTTGAAATCTACCAAAGAGTCAAATCCCAATTTTTTTTTATGTAATTCGTATTTATATTAGTATGAGGTCTGTAGAATAAGTTATGCAATATGAGAAAACAAGGTTGTGAATCAATCCGTAAACTCATACCTAAAAATAATAGAAGATATAATTTACTAGTGCATTGGGTCTATGGAGAGTCTTTTGTATGTAGAGAAAACAAAGAACATGAAATCTATCTAAACCTTGAACCCTAAATGTTTATAAAACTTAGTTGAACCGATTACGAGTCTTAGGGTCTAGTACTTAAATAATTTCAATAAAAGGGAGGACCATGCCTTAGTGATGTGTGCCAATGCCACATGTTTAAACTTGAAGCAACCACTTGTCCTACAAGATTAAGTTTATGTTGATCTAATAATGACAAGAGATAGGAAAAGATTGATCCATACATCTTCCATTTCAATAGTGTTGACATCATTTGGGTGGTCATGAGGCATATTGTGAGCTTTCCACTCCTTTATTATTGTCCCTGTTACCCCTACCACATGAGTCCCTACTCTTCACTACAATCATTATAATAATATTTTTATTTCGAGATTAGGTCTATTGGAAAATCATTTATTTTCTAAAAACACAAAATGCTTAGTCCTTTCAGAATCCCAAACTTGAAAGAACTACTAGATAAAATGAATTTGGAGGTCTAGTTCATGGAAATCTCATGCAAGTTATAAAACCCAATTGACTCAAAACCATGAACTTGAAATTACAATAAAATGTTATTACATTATTGATCATATCTATAACAAGGTTTGTGCTAAAAAGAACATAAAAATTAGAATATACTTAAATGAATATAGCCTAAATATTATCATAAATAAATAAAATTGAATATGTAAATGATATAAAGTGAAAAAGGAATAAAATATGACTAAGCTCTTGAATCTGAAAATTTCCTCAAATTTGATGTAATAAAACTACAACCACTCATAGAAATTTAGGTGGTAGTTACATTGAATCTGAAAATTTCCTTAAATTTGATCCATAAAACTACAACCACTCATAGACATATTAGTGGTAGTTACATTAAATCATGTACACATTTTTACCGATTAATAAATTAAAAAAAAAAAAAAAAAATTNATTGAATCTGAAAATTTCCTTAAATTTGATCCATAAAACTACAACCACTCATAGACATATTAGTGGTAGTTACATTAAATCATGTACACATTTTTACCGATTAATAAATTAAAAAAAAAAAAAAAAAATTAATTCACACATACGCATATAAATAAACTTAAACAATTAAACTTGTGGTAGTTAAACTTCATTTGATTTTTGGATAGAGATAAAAGTTTGATGTACCAAATTTTGTTTGATTTTTGGATACGGCCAAAGGTTCAATGTATCAAAGGATCGTTTGTTCCCTTGTCCCTATCTCTCTTGTCTTTTACATTACTTATCTTTTTCAAGACGTGGGCTACTCCACTTCATATCGTTAAAAACATTCACAATATAAAATTTAGTACATTGTCCTTGGTATTATTCCAGGGAAGATATAAGGATGTCACATTGGATTATAAGTTAAATTATATTAATGTTAAAAATGGATTGAAAAAGAGTTGAAATTACCCTTTGATTTTGAAGCATGTCTCGACTTAGGACAACTATAACTTTTACTACATTAATTTAATATTGATGTTCACACATCTTTGACTACATTAATTTAATATTGATGTTCACATATGGTGAAAACGAAATATGCATGTCTTGACCTAAGGACAATTATAACTTTGCCTACATTAATTATAACATGCACACGGCTCTTCATTTCTCTAGGAATATGCATGCGTGATAGTGCCTCTTTTGGACTATCATATGTGTGTCATCATTGTTAATGAATCCTCCTTAGGGTTCTTTTCCAAAACACCCTTAAATATTGGCATAAGATTTTATAGGTCTACAATTATAGAGATTTGAGATTTTACATGGAGCATGGGTCATATATCTTTTATTTATCTAATTTTCTTAATGGGTCGAGTAGTTAAGATAGATATATTGTTTTTGATCGTGTAATTTGGTGAAATTATCCTAAGATTTCTCACAATTGAGAGAGGCATGATGTTATACACTAATATTGTGTCTACCATGTATTTGTGTAATAGTTAATCATGTATTTTCAATGTTTCTTTTTTTAGGTCTAGAGGAATTGGTAACTAGCTAGGATTACCTGGGCAAGGCCCAGGTTCAAATCTTATTGGCTGCCACTATAACCCCTAAGCTAGTGCCAACATCCCCCAAGCTAGCGTATGGCAAGAAATTTATGACTTAGAAAGGGCCGAGATGTCCCGAGGCACTCTAGAGGCCTCTATTCCATGGGATGTCTACCATTCTAGCCTTATCACTATGGGTCAAAGTCTCATTTGAGATTTGAACTTGGGTGGAGAGAGTGTGAGACCTACCTCTCAACCATTCAAACAAACCACATCAACTATTGTGGTAGATCTAAATCTATAGGAGAATCCTTAAGGAAATGCTAGAAATGTGGTAAAATTGGGCATTACAAGAAGGATCGTAGATCTAAAAGTGTTGAGAGAGGGAAGGGATTTGATAATGTTTCTTCCATAAAAGAGAAGAAATCCTCAAAGGAAGGAGGGTATGTGTACTTGGCTTCTTCAAGCACACATGCAGATCACGATGTATGGTTGATCGATACATGTGTTTCTTTTCATATTGTTAGGATATTTAGACACTTAGGAGTTAGTTAATATCTACTTGGTCTAATGTGGCGTTAGGTAAAAGTGTGTTTCTTAGTGTGTTTCTTTAGTATGCATTTGTAGTTAGGAAATCCGATGGTCACGCTATGTTCTCAACATAGAGTGATCTGACAGTTCATATTCTCCTCGATCTTAATGTTTACATTGATCTATGTCTTAACACTCGTTTGGTCCATGATCTCTATTTAAAGAGCATGGAGAGTCATTTTCCTATGATCTATTGTGAGAAAATCTCTTGCAAAATCTCTCTATAATCTTTTTCTTTTGCATTAATAAATTGCTTCAAGTGGTCGCGTTGGTTGGGGTCGCGGATGTTTTCCCGTAGGGGTTTTACCACGTCAAAATATCAGTTTGTTGATCTTTGATATGGTCATGTGAGTGGTTACTGAAGGTGTTCTCCCTATGTTGTAATAATGGTGTTATCAAACATGGTATCCGAGCCTGTTTGAAGACCCGCTCCCATTGTAGATCAAGATCGTGAAGCTGAGTTGCCTCATGTATGGTTTCTTCAATTTTTGCACATTTTGGGGCTAAGAGAACTATTCCATTGCGTTCAGAGTGATCATTTTAGTCAGGAACACTTTTCGTTTCACTCGAAAAGGTTTCTATTTGCCCAAGATATGGCCATTTCAGTCAGATCCTGAGGTATAAAGCATGAATACACCCTTTTTAAATTTTTTCAGAGTATTATTTTGGTTTTATATTGTTTGTTTCTAGGTTGCTACTCTTTTAGATCTGCGTATGATGTTTTCCCTACACCCTGTGTGATCTCAGAAAATAAAAAACAAATAGGAAAATGTGCATTTTCTGGGTAAGCTAAATGAGATCTAACCCTTGTTCTCATCGAGAAGCAAATTTTTTTTATTATGCGAAAATATTTTTTTATGAGCACGCTCTCCAAGGCCATCTTCAACAACAAAAATCCTCCTTCTAAACAATACAATATGTTTTGCTAGCTCACTTGGTTAAAAGTTGCCTTATTAAGTAAGAGGTCTTGAGTTCAAGTCTCTTTTTTGTTACTTTTTTTGAAAAAGTCTTCAAGTATAAAAGTGAATCACTATAAGTAACTTTAATATTTTATTTTAATGTTATTTGTTTTGCATGCAACTTTCTTTTATAAAGTAACTTCATTGTAAAAGTGATCCCCGCTTCGTTTTATAAAAGTGGGTCACTTCATAAAACAACTTATTTGTAAAAGTGAGGGCATAACTTTCACATCTGAAGTCTGTTTTCAGTGCCATTTTTTTAAAACCACCTAATTTTTCAAGATCTTTTCATCCATATCATCAATTTCAGTTTTTAAATCCATATTATCTACATATTTAATATGGATTCTTCCAGTGATATTTTTTTTTCCAACACCAACTACTTCCAATGAAAATCCCATATGGAGGATTTATTAAGAAGTAAAGGTCTGTACCGGATTACCTTGGGAAAGGAAAAATAACCCACTGATGATGAAAATAAATTCAAATGGGCTAATAGTAATGACAAATCACTTGGAATGATGAAAATGTTCATCTCTCTTGATTTAAGGTTCCACCTTCAAGAAATTGATGACCTCGATGAAGCTTGGGAAAAGCTTGAATCAATGTTTGGTAAACACAATATTATTCAAGCACATCAGTTAGAAAATCAGATATTGAATTTAAGTCAAATTATTTTTCTTCCATTGAAGACTATCTATCTGTTGGCCCTTGACCAAGTTTTGGGAGATCCTTGGTCAAGTTTGACCTATTTTGGGACTTCGACAGCCTGTCCAAGACTGAGCGCAAGACGAAGCAGAGATCGCAGGATCTCGGCCCCTTTTTGGGATTTGAGAATATGTAATGGGAATGGGATGTCGGCCCATGGGTTTACCCATGTTTAGGCTTATTTTGTAAAGTATAAATAGATGTCTAGTCAATGTAAGAAAAGGCACCTATGTGAGGAAAGGTCGATAAGCTAAGTGCTAAAGTTGGATCTGTGTGATCAATAATGTAATTGCTTTGTGCATATTTGAGAGGCTTGCAGAGCTAGGTGCAAGAGGTTGTAATAGGCCGTGAAGTACTTTGGGATGTAACACAGAGAAGAATGATCTAGCGAGCTGCAAAGATCTTCTGTCCTATGCGGAGTAGGGTTTTGAGGCTCTGTGCATGTAACCCATTGAAGAAGATAATAAAGAAGAAGAGTTGGTGGACGTAGCCCCAGGGAGGGGGTGAACCACGTAAATACTGTGTTATTCTGCTCTGTGCGATGTTCTGATGTGTTTATGTCTCTTATTGCTAAGTGCTTTGAGATAGATAGAGGGATCTGTTTATGCTTTGTGCTTATGGTGAATCTGGATGTTAGATCTGACCTAGGTGAATATGCTTAGTGCTTGAATCTACTAGATCTGATCCATTTATATATGATAAGTGCTTAAATACCTTAGATCAAGGTGAATGTTGCGATGCTTTGTTTTTCCTGCAGAGTAGATATTGGTTAAACAATGATGAACTAATGGTGCTAAGTGCTCTATCAATTATTATAATCACATATATGTGTCCCATCTAAGGTTGCAGACACCTGAGTCCTGCAACCACCCCTGCCTTCTACCTCGGGTTAGACTTCATCTGCTTCGCAGGTGTTGCCGAAAGGGCTAGTAGTTAGGGTTTTGTTGGTGCTTTGTTGTAGCGTTGAACCCTGGGTTTGCCCCTGTTCCAACAAATGGTTTCGTTGTCGGGACCTGAAGCTGTTATTGTTGGGAACTGAGGAAGGAGAAGATTTGTGCAAATATCCGATATGAAATTAGGGAAGCTCTGTGTGTAGATCTATTGCCCTAGTGCACAGTGTTCTACTTGATTTATAAAGCTCTGTGCTAAAGAAAGAAGTATGATCTGAAGAGAAGAGGTAAGATCTAAAATATTTGTGCTCTAAGGAAGGTAAAAGGTGATATTTTTTTATTAAAAGAGGTAAGAATAGTGAAAAGTTCTAGATTTGAAAGCTTTGTGCTCTGTATAAGTAAGATAAGTGAAAATTTGTGTTTCTCAAGTATGGATCTAGGTATGTTTGATATATTCTATCCTAGCTTGCAGTCTAGGGTATCATTAGATGAAAGAAAATTTGATATGAGTAGATCTGATAAGAATAGTGAAAAATATGTTATACCTATGCATAGAAAGAATGTTTGGACTAACAAGTGGATGCAGGATCCTAGAAATAAACGTTTGCAGGTTAGCTACCATGATCCTAGCATGCAGTACATGAAAGGATGGGGATCATTTAAGAGAAAGAGAGGATTAACCCTTTGTTACAGTTGCAGAAGATCGGGCCATCTAGCTAAGGAATGTCCTGGTAGAAGACCTATTTGTCTTTGTTGTAAAGCTATGGACCATGAAGTATTGGATTGTCCTAGAATGATTGCTAAACTTGAGGAAATGAACATGAGACAAGAAAACCCTAGGGTAGATCCAGGAACTAAGATTATGGCAGAACCCCAAAGCGAATCAGACAAAGTACTGTTACATATGAAAGAAACCCTGAATGACCACCGACATGTCAGATTATCAGATATCTTCACAGAAAAAGAATGCATTGAAGCAAGAATAGGAGACTTCGACATTGACTGTGTTCTAGATGAAGAAACACAAGTGAATATCATGACAGAGAGAACTTGGGAAGCTATAGGGAGGCCTACTATGATTCCTTCATTAGGAGGAATAGGAATATTCAAAGGAAAGTTGATAAACCTATGCAGAAAGCTCACACAGATACCTATAAATGCCAATGGAACTTCGACAGAGGAAGATTTTGAGGTTATTAAATTTATTGAGAACAATGCCCCATTTACCACGCTACTAGGAAAACCTTGGATTGAAAGAGATCAGGCCAGAGGGCGAGAAGAAGAAGAAGTTTTAGAGCAGAAGAAGCAAGGGTTAAAATAATTCATGACTAGAAGGATCACGCACTTGATTTAAGAACAGAAGAACATATTGAAGCTATTTAACACCAGAGACCCGGATGTAAAAGTTTCAAAAACACTAGAAGACCCACAGAAGATTGAAGTACCCATTTCAGATAAAGAAGAAGGATCACCCTCAAATCTTAGGAAAGAATCTCAACAACGTGAAGTAACTATGCCAAAAGAAGATGCGAATCGAAATGGAAAAAGGTATACTGAGACGAAGCTCATTGGGAAGAATGCTAGAAAGCTAAGTAAGAAGAGATATAAGATCGAAAAGTTGCAGAAGGTTTAAGAGGGAACCCCACAGAAGGAAAATTTACAAAATTGGAACTTTGTCGAGATATCAGAACAACGACACATGGCACTTCGCCATGGCAAAGCAATATAGCCATTAGGGAAATTATAATCATTAGACCAACGCTCCGAATGGATAGAAAGACATTTATGGATAGACAACTCGCCATCAGACTATTGGGACTTCGCCCTAACAGACATAACAGAGTCAATGAAGGCTTCATACCCATTGCAAGTGACTCGTTGCCGAGTTACCTATTTATCTCGTCGTGCCATGCACCGAGAACACTTTTTCCAATCATGAATTTGACCTTGCAGACTTGTTGATTTTACACAGGGGTCATTGCGTTATTACCCTCTATCCTATTGCAGTGTCTAAGTTCCCCTCTGAACACGAATATTTCCAACCCCGAGCGTGTATGTCGGACGAGTTGAGCGCTACAGAAAAAGTTGTTGAAGAAGTTTTGGTCGATCTCATGACTGAGAGAGTCATGTCGATGTCTACATGTGTACAAGCATTATCGACGAGAGGACTCCAAGCCTCTCCGTCGACTACTCGTGGAGCCGGACCATCCCGACCATCAGATGAAAAGCGAACCAAGCACAGGGATGATCTAATGAATGCCAAATTAATCCTGACTATATTACCCGCCTATATTCCACCTCTGAGTGGCGCAGTAAATCGAGACAATGTGCCCAGAGATTTTGAGTACGCCTTGGTCACTGCGTACCTCCTGAAGGGGATCCATGCAGTCCGAGTAGACCAAGATAAGATTGCAATGTTGAAGTTCAACGACTTCAACCTTGGAGATCGCAAAGTCTATAACATTCTCGCCCCACATGAGTACTTGACTAGAACAAAAGGTAAAAACTCGAATATCGTCCCTCAACAGTGGAATATGGACCTCGCGCAGTCCACCTTGCTGAATGTCATGAAGATTCCCCACTTCATAAGACACCAGGAGGTGAATGCATGTGTCAAGTTGTTGTTGTCTTGTTACCATGGTGGTTATTTGTGGCTAAAATCATCGTATAACAGT
>SNQJ01S0050882.1:46472-64507 GCA_010110895.2 Picea sitchensis
GGTGTCTAGCTTGCTCGTGACCTTAGAATTAGATTATTATTATCATACAAAGAAAAGTGACAAAAAGGATAAACTCTTGAAACCCATGCATTAAACACCCTATTTTTGGTTTAGGGATTATAATCATCCTTTAATAAGGTCCTTATCCAACTAAGCAAACGACCCAACACTCAAAATATTGATTGAATGCTCTGTTTTTTAGTTGGACAGGCAAAATTACCCTCTTCTTGAAATGTGTGTGGACCATAGTGGATAAAATCAAGTGNACATAATAATAATAATAATAATCTAATTTTAAGGTCACGAGCAAGTCACACACCAAATTGGAATATGAGACACCCTTGCTTATGGGACAAGGGACCCCCTCTGCGCAACGATTTGACTGCTAAAGTCTACAGAGGTGTACATACCCTACCCCCCTCTAGATATGGTATGCACACCTCAGTAGAATTTAGAAGTCAAATCCTTGCATGGAGAGGGTCCCTTGTCCCACAAACAAGGGGGCATCATACACCAATTTGGTGTCTAGCTTGCTCGTGACCTTAGAATTAGATTATTATTATCATACAAAGAAAAGTGACAAAAAGGATAAACTCTTGAAACCCATGCATTAAACACCCTATTTTTGGTTTAGGGATTATCATCATCCTTTAATAAGGTCCTTATCCAACTAAGCAAACGACCCAACACTCAAAATATTGATTGAATGCTCTGTTTTTTAGTTGGACAGGCAAAATTACCCTCTTCTTGAAATGTGTGTGGACCATAGTGGATAAAATCAAGTGCATTTTTTAGCATGCATGGCTTGCAGAAAGACAACCAATGCACTATGCTCGATTGTCTCCATTGAAAGGTGCATACATATTTTGAGTGAGATTTTTTAAGGTTGAAAACATAGAGTTTTATGGGTTTAATGCCTCACAAACTTTCATAGGTCATACCACTGTGTTTTTTAGTTGGGCAGGAAAAATTACCCTCTTTAGAAAATGCACGTGGGTCGTAGTGGGTAAACTCGGGTGTATGTTTTAGCACGAATGGATTACAAAAAGACAAACAATGTGGTGCACTCCAATGTCTCCATTGTAGGGTGTGCACATATTTTGAGTGAGATTTTTTAAGGTTGAAAACATAGAGTTTTAGAATTCTAGTGCCTTAAAAACTTTCCCAGGTCATACTACTAGGTAAGAACTATCTAAAATGGGTTCAATGTGTTAAAAAACCTCACTAAATTATTCATTATGATGCATGTAAAAAATGCAATCAAAGATTACTCAAAAATCCGCAAGCAAGTTGGTATTCAAACACAAGAATAAGTTCCAACTTTTAATCTCCAAGAAGAATCTACTAAATAATCCAAGTGAACCAATTATTTAAGACTATAACACTCAGGTTTTCAAATCAAATGGACAAAGGATCAATTCCTTAATACATATGTTTTGAAAAACATTTACTCTACGTGTTCATTTATGCATTTATGTAAACAATTTGTAGACAAGGTATTTTAAGATGGAATTCATAGAAAGGATGATTTTGTGTTTTTTTTCTTTCAATGGTTCGAGACAGTGTGGAGAATGCAACATGAGCTATAATTTGAAGTGACTATGGGGATTAAACCTCATACCTCTTTCTTATTTTAAAAAAAAACATTTTATTTTATTTATATGATAAGTTTTACTTCAATTATGACAATTTGCAAACTTTTGTAATTTTGTCCTTTCAATGGTCCAAAACAAGTGTGTAGTGTGCCCCAGGAGCTATGATTTGAAGTGACTCTAGGGAAAATTAACCCAATACTTATTTTTTCTTTAAAGAAGCATTTATATATATATAATGTTAGTTTTACATAAAGCACAACACACTTTGTCAGATTATGTAATTTTGTTCTATTTAATGGTCTAAAACATTGTATAGAGTGCCCTAGGTGTTAGAATTTGAAGTGACTCTATGGAAAATTGAACCTAAGGCTTGTTTCTTCTTTACATGTGCATTTGATTTTGCTTTTATGGTCAATTTTCCCTAAATTGTGACACAATTTACAAGTTTATGTAATTTTGTCCTATTCAATGCTTTGAAATCAAGTGTAGAGTGAAAATTTGCATATATATATATATAAGAAAATAATATATTTTACTCATTAGAGGCCAAGTCGAAGTCCTATCTGATTTGATATCCAACCATTCATTATATCTACATTAAACATTAATCAAATTGGGGATTGTAGTGGGGATGTTACATTCCCCCTCCCCTACAATGGTGCATTGTTCTTGGTGCATAACACTATGATGAAATACATGTACAATTTACATCATAATATTTAGAAAACAAAACAAAATTCTATAATTTTTATAACTCCAACAACATTTCCAACCAAAATCTCATGTTCCTTTCATTTTGGTGACCCAAGGAACATTCCCCTTCATTGCTCTCATTCCATCGGTCTAAAACATTCTTTTGTCAGGGCTATCATTGCAGGTGACCAGAACTTTGAGATGTGGTTCAAGAAATCTAGTTGTCCCAAAAATAAGTTTTGCATTTTTAGCTTATGTTTTCTTCAAAATTGACAAAAAAAATTGAGTACTCCTCCCGCATGGTCTTCTCGTGCTCCCATGTAGCATCTTCAGGACCATAGTAGGTCCATTGGACCTTTAACGAGCCTACAACTTTGTTCCTAAGCACTTTGACTTTTTGGTCCAGGATGCACATTGGTTGGGGTTAGGCACATTTTTTTAATAAGGACAAATGAAATACACTATGCACTCTCATGGATGCAGGCAATACTAGTATGCATGCAATTGAGTCTATCTTCTCTAAGATTTAAAAAGGCCCACAATATCTCAATGCCTGATTTGGGAAGCTTCCCAATCTTAGCAAACTTCTCTTCACTTTCACTTTCAAAAATACATGTTCACCCACTTTAAAATCTTTGAAAACCATATTCTTGTCTACGTAAATTTTCTGCATGTCCTAGGAATCTTTTAATTTTTCCTGATCTTTATCATCTTCTCCTCCATTTCTTTTATTAAATTTGGCCCAATGACATCTCTATTGGCTAGGTTATTCCAGCTTATTGGGGTGTTACACCTTTTTCCATACAATGCTTCGAACAGGCTCATTTTTAATGAGGCTTGATATCCATTATTGTAAGCGAATTCAACTAAATGAATATAGTCTTCCCACTTGGATGGTTGGTCCATCACATACATTCTGAGCATGTCTTCAATTATTTTGTTGGTCCTCTTTGTTTTCCCATCAAAGTATGGGTGATACGTTGTAATGATATTTAAATTTGTCCCAAATCCTATGAAAAAACCTTTCCAAAAATTGAATGTAAACTTGGAATATTTGTCTAAAACTATTGCCTTGGACACTCCATGTAGCCTAACAACTTCTTTCATGTAGATCTCTACAATATTGGTTGCCTTGTGAGTAGTTTTCACTAGGATAAAATGTGTATCCTTAGTCAGTTTTTCCACCACTACCATGATGGAATCATGTTACTTCACTATCTTATGAATCTTTGTAATAAAATCCATTGTGACTACCTCCCATTCGCATTATGGAATGGGAAATGGTTGTAACAACCCAACTAGATGTATATGCTTGGTTTTAACCTTCTTACACACTAGACACCTCGCTATATAATTATCCACTTCTTTCTTCATTATGGGCCGTAAAAAGTATTATCTCTTCACAACTACAATGGATTTATGATATTCAAGGTGCCCAACATAGGGTGCATTATGCATTTCCCTCATCACTGTATTTTTCATCTCACTGGAATTTAGCACATATACCTTCCCTCGGTACACAAGAACTCCTTCTTCCTTTAGCTTAAAATATTTAAATTTATGTTGCAATTCGTCTTGTTGTAATACACCTCTTATTTGCAAGTAACATTGATCTGAGTTTGTTGCCTCTAAAATTTTATCTTTTAGATCAATCATGTACATGCTAATGGTTGCAATATGCACCTCATGTGCCCTTCTGTTAAGTGCATCGTCCGCCTGATTTTTTTCTCTTTGATGTGCTTAATTTCAAAATTATACTCACTCATAAATTTGAGCCATATAGTTTGTCTGGCATTTAAGGTTGGTTGTCCAAATAAATGTTTCAGACTATACTGGTATGTCCTTAGCTCAAATATCCTCCCCATGAGGTAATGTCTCCACATCTTTAGCACATGAACAATGGTTGTTCATTCTAAATCATGGGTAACATAATTTATCTCATGCTCTTTTAACTTCTTGGATTCATAGCATACCACATGATCCTTTTGCGTGAGGACTCCATCAAGCCCTTCATTGTACACATCCCTGCACACTACAAATTCTTCATCAGGGTTTGAAATCTTCAATATTTCCGCATTGGCCAATATGTTTTTCAATTGTTGAACAATGTCATCACATTCGGGAGTCCATTCAAATTTCACTACCTTATTTTGCAAAGAAGTGATCGGGATTGCAATATTTGAAAATCCTTTAATGAATCTTCGGTAATAACCTACAAAACCCATGAATGATCTGACCTCTGTCACATTTATTAGTGTTGGCCATCCTCTAATGGCCTCTATCTCTTTAGAGACAACTGTTATCCCGTCTACTAAGATAATATACCCCAAGTAATGAATATTCTTTTGATAGAAGATACACTTACTTAGCTTAGCATACAACTTATTCTCTCTTAGAACTTGCAGCGCCATTATTAAATGTTTCTCGTATTCCTCTTTTGTCTTTGAGTATATGAGTATGTCATCTAAGAACACAATTAAAAACTTGTATATGTATTCCCTAAACACTTCATTCATCAGGAATATGAAAACAGTTGGTGCATTTGATAGCCCAAATGGCACCACCACAAACTCATAATGCCCATATCTCATTCTAAAACTTGTGTTGTTGATGTATCTTTTTTCATTCTCACTTGATGATAACGTGATCTCAAGTCAATCTTTGAAAATATTCTTGCACCCTTCAGCTGATCAAATAGATTATCAAATTTCAATCCTTGGAAAGGGGTATTTGTTCTTTATGATGACCTTATTCAGTTGTATGAAATCAATACACATCCTTAAAGTTATATCTTTCTTCTTCACGAACAACATTGGGGCACCCCGAGGTGATACACTTGGGTCTATATAACCATTCTTTAACAATTATTCAAGCTGCATCTACAACTCTTTCAATTCTCGTATGCCCATTATGTAAGGTGTCTTGGACACTAGGGAAACTCCTAACACCAAATCAATAGAGAAATCAATGTCTCTTTTTCGTGGTAGTCCTAGGATTTCCCCCAAAAAAATTCAAAATCCCTCAAGATTGGTTGGTATTCAGTGCTTGACATTTTATCTATGGTTTCATCTTCCATATGGGCTGCAAAAATGTGACATCCCTTCTTGAAACTATTTTTCAACTGCATCGCTAAAATTTCTCTAACAATTATAGCTCTTGGAATGCCTTGAATTTTTCCTTGTTGCCCTCCCTCATCAAGACAAGTGATTGTCTTGTTGTAATAGTATAAGATAGCATGGCATTTTTCCAACCAATCCATACAAATTAAATAGTCATAAGAACCCAAAAGTATGATGTTCACATCCACCTTTGTGTTGAGTCCATTCATGTCTATTGGGCAATCATTAACCAACTCATTGGTTTTCCTCTTAGCCCCTGTGGCTAATTGAACTAACCAAGATTTCTTATGCTTACTTGTTTGTAAGTGAAATATTTCAACAATGTTAGAGTTTATATAACTATGGCTAGCTCCAGGTTCAATTAAAATTGTTATGGGATGGTTATCATGTTGATTAAGGTTGGTTGTCATTGATGTCAACCCTTGAAGAAAGCCCCGTAGCACAAAGGTTTGGGTAATGGACCCAATATTGTTTGATGTAAAAATGACTCATTCTTGTTTTTTCATGGTTGATAAGAAGTAAATATGGATGAACTCCAAAGTGGTCCCCTTATGGTGAAAGCCCTCATGAGAAGACGCTTTGTGGAGTAAGAGAACCCATGCTTAATTGTGGAATAATGAGATGAAGGAAAGTGAATCCCATGCTTAATTGTGGGAATAAATGAGATGAAGGAAAGTGAATTTGTTAGGGAAAATATCCCAGATGATAGTGTTTGTCATGTCATTTTCTGCTGGTAATGCGGGAAGTCAGCCATAATTCCTCACGGTTAGAGGAGTTATGGCCATGAGAAGTTGAATCCTAAGTTTGGGTAATGGACCCGTGCTTGTTTTAATCGTATTTGGTATGATTTATGATATATTTTCAGATAATACTATTCTATATGGATATTAAATGTCATGCCATTTCTCGGTGGTATGTAGAACCATAACCTCATGGTTTGAGAGTTATGGCCTTTACTGGGTTTGAGGGACCCTCATATGTCATCTAGAAGCCCCAAAGGTCAAAGTAGTCACAAAGTGGTTTAAGATTTAAAGGTAAATAATAAAGTGAAGTGATGAGTGTATTGGTACCTAGTGAATACAAAATAAATTATTTTCCCAATAATAAATTTAATGGAGAAATGAGAAGTGGACCCAACCCTAAAATAAGGAAAGTGGGCCAAGGACCAGAAGATGTTTTAAGGGAAGCTACTTGGAGTATAAATATGAGGTAAGGCTCGCCATTTGAAATAAACTTGATCATATTGAATATATATATGTGTCTGAGGCAACCATGGATATCTAAACTGAATCTGAGAGGAAGAAGAAAAAGAAGGTCAAATGCAAGGAAGGTTAAATTCTTTGATGGTGCTTCTAAGGTATGTTATTTACATGTCATCCTTTCACCATTTTCGCTATATAACGCTTTCTCTATAATGATTCAAACTCGAAATTTCTATTCAAGTGAGAAAAATATCCAAGTATCCTCTGTTAAAAATTCAGCTTGTGGTCATTATATTTTTGGAGTTACACTACGTGAAAAAATAGGGTTTATGGTCACCCAAACTAGTCAAAATCATTTGTTTCGGGTAAAAAAGTCATATCCTATTCATAACAGATCCAAATTAGTGATACCAAATGTGTTGGTTAGGTATAGTCTTTAGTATTCTTTTGTAACATTTTCACATCAATTCATCAAATATTTTGTGCTGGGAACACTCTACAATGTCACTCTCTAGAATAATCTAGAATTCCAAGGCATTTTTGCTATAACTCCTTTTTTCGAGAGGTTCCAAGTAGTGTCACTCGGAGGAATTGAATAAAAAACACCTAAGAACATTGTATGTTAGTTTCCACATCTTTGTACATTACAGGCTCAAAGTTATGCTTACTTCAAGTTAGGGTTGTTGACTAATCCAAAACTAGGCATGTGACTAAACAAAAAGTTTGATGAAAATGCTAGTCTCTTTGTTTTAAAGTTAACAAGTTTTGTGAATGTGACTACATATGTACCGTGTCTATTACAGAGCTACAAATTAGATTTGATGATGAAATTGATGAGGGCTTTTGTTGTGGTACATGTTGAGTACATGGTTGAGACAAGTAGCTGATGAGTCAAGCATTACATACATGAAATGTATAGTTGATGATGTTGGTACATATTGATGAGTCATGTAGCTGATGAGTAGTTGACACATGATTGGTACATACTTGGTACATGGTTGGATAAGCACTGCTATGCCAGCTTGATTATTACGGGGCTTATGCATGGTTGATGCACTTGTTTATGGTAATCGGGTTGATTACATGTTGGTGCATGGTTGATGCACTTGTTTATGGTGCTGTGCTGCTGAGGTACTGTGTTGATGCATGGTTCAGATTTCATTGGCACAGGTTGATGCATGGTTCAGATTTATTGGTACAGTTTACAAAGGGTATATCTCACAAAGATAGTGTGATGCTGGTTCCACTATTCTACTTCTACTGTGGTGGCAGGACGGGGCAAAGACAGTGGTTGTAGCCACCTTCCCATTGTAACCAGAGAACATAGGCTGTAGCCTCCCTTCAAGTCGTGTATAGAATTGGGGAGTTGGATATTCCCTTTGTTTGTAGCCTGAGAAACTAGTTGGAGCCTCCTTCCGCTTGTAAATTGGGAAAACAAAGGAAGTTGGTGCTTCCAATGAATGTAATTCTTCAAGACATATAAGAAAAAGCATTATGTGGTTTTCTCCCGATTTGGGTTTCCACGTAAAACACTGGTGTACTGTGTATGTGTATGATTGTTCATTTGTTCATTCCTTATTTACTCTACAGTTATTGGATGATAATGCTTCATTGATATAACACTTGGATTATATGGTTAAAAAGGGATTAAATTGTTGTATTACTGATTCACTCCCCCCTCTCAGTAATCCAACATATCAATCTTACCTTCCAGTGAATCAATCATGGGGGATTGATACTTTGCTTGATTTTTGTCCAATGATGCATAAATCCTTGACATGTTTCCGCCCATGTCTTCTATTGTTTCAGCCTCTTGAATGTTATGAACAATCCTCATCATTTCTCCTTTGTGAGGGAAATCACTAAACAAGTGGTTTCCCTCACATCCCCAACATTATATAGGTTGTTGTCTTCGCCCCTTTCCAAAATAATTTGTCATCCTGGGCTCATTTTGGGCTCACTAACCTTGTTGATTTTCTTTGGATTTTTCCCTAAAAAAGGGTGGCTTAAAACCATTATGCCTTTGCTTCTTCTTCTCCTTCACCTTGTCATTCCATACATATTAGAAGATTGGCCTTCCTCTACTTTACTCATAAAGATGTTTTTTTTCTCCTTATGGCCTCCTCCAAAGTCTTGGGATTATCATAGTGTATCTTTTCATTGCCGAAGGAAGGTAACATGCTTAGAAATATTTGGATTTTTATTTTCTCATCCTTTATGAAGCTAACAGACTTCAACGGCTCAAAGAACCTCTTCTCATATTCATCCATTGCTATTCTTATTAACTTGAGTTCAAAGAAGTCTTTCATATTCCTTTCATAGTAATGATCAAACAAATATTTCTCTTGGAAATATCATTTCAATTGCCTCCATGAGACTTTCTCCTCATCAAGGTGTTTGGCTTGCTTAGGTTGGTCCCACCACATAGTTGTTTTTCCTTGAAAGTGATGGGTTGCAATTCTTGTTTCTAGCCTAGAGGGTTAATCATGCAGTTGGAAGTACTTCTTCATTTCCAATAGCCAGGCATCAAACTCTTCTCGTTTTCTACGCTCTCCATTAAAATTTGGTGGCTTAATTTTCCTCAGTTCACCCCGCAAGATATTTGACTCCGACCTTCTCCTTTGCCTCCTAATAGGAGACACACTTGGGATGTTCCGTGGCATTGAACTTCCACGAGATCTCCTAGTGGATTTATTTGGGAATGATGGTGCATGCTCATACCCCTTGATTCCTTGTCATTCACATGCTCATCCCTTATGTTATGAGATACAAATGTTGTCACTTGTCTAGCACAAGTTGTTTGCTTTGAACAAGAGTCTTTTTTTACTAGTTTGTGGAGCGTATTCAAACTCTAAAGTATCCCTTCCTGAGCTTTGATAACCTTTTCATTATCTACTCCATATCTTTACACTTCTCTTTGTAGGCTTCTCATAGTTACATCCAACTCCATAAGTTCCTCGCTACCTCTTCTTCCATTGGACTTTGTCTCAGCATTTCCCATGCTGACATGTAGCCCTCTAATTTCTTCTTCATGGTTGTAGGACCCTTGGGCATCCTCCATATCTTTAGTTCTCATATGAGAACCAAATATACCCTCGTGTACCTCGAACTCTACAAGAAAATGTGCATGCAATTAAATTCTTGTTAGACAAAAACATATATATACACATTTTTGGAAAAGAAAGAATGCATAATTTTTTGCTCTTAAAGGCCACCAATCATCTTCTTTTGAGTTGTCTACAAATTCTACTGCTCAAATCAATTTTCTGGTCAACAAGATGATTCTATTTTTCATTATTTTTCCATTGACTACTCATTTGCTCAAATTTGAGCTCTAGGCAGAAAGTTATGGTCTGCAGAAGTTTAAACTATTTTTTCATTTTTATCCCTCATTTCTACTAGTGTCTTCTCTCCCTTCCTGTACAATTCCGTAGACCTAGATTCCAGACCTGGTTCCATGGGTGTCTTCTATGGTCTATGGGATTTCCATAGACTACTCACGTGTCTTAAATTGACTTCTAAGCAATGAGTTATGCCCTCTAAAAGTAAAATGGTGTTTAAATTATACCTTATATTGTTTCAGCTGTAACTTTCTCATACAAGCTCTATTTTGCACTCGGAATAGCTCATTGGAAAGATATTACTGAGTTCTTTTATTTTGAGCAACAAAAAATGTGTACCTTACCAAAGGTACACAATTCTCTTGAATTCAACTACCTGAAAAGTTGTTTAGGGCCTCAAAATGCCCCCGCAAGTTGATGACCTTCAAAATGTGAAAATTTTCATAGAAAATTCATTGATTTAATGTTATAACAGTCTAACAAATCAACTCGCGCTTGATCATGGGAAATCCATAGGACATCACAAGGCACATCTCTAGGGATTATGTGTCATCCTTTGATTCGTCTATGTCATCATCTATCAATCACCTCCAACATTCATCGACGAAACCTCCTGCAAACTTGTTTGGCTCTCCTTTGCGGACATTTATCATCGGGTTTTCAAAAGAATATAATTAATATTTACCCACAACCCGCAGTCCACAAACCTATCAGGCTTTTCCTCGCGAACATTTCCCCACGGGTTGTCCAAAGCACATACTTAATAGTTTTTCGCGACCCACAAGCCTATTGGGCTATTCCTCGCAGGCATTTCCATGCGAGGTGTCGAAAGCATGTACTCAAGACTTTTTTGCGACCTACAACCCTATCGAAATTTTCCTCATCGACATTTCCCCATGGGCTATCTAAAGCACGTAGTTGAGTCTTTCCTGCAACCCACAAGCCTATCAGAGTTTTCCTCATGAACATTTCCTAAATCACATAGTCGAGACTTTCCTGCAATCAACAACCCGCAAGCTTATCATGACTTTTTTCCACTGCATATCAAAAGCACACCTTCAAGGTTTTCACGCAACCCATAGCGCACAAGCCTATCAGGAAAAAAAATTGTAGCTTTTCTCCCGTGATATTTATCCCACAAAGTATCACATTAACACATTTTTATAACTTCCTACAGTCCACAAGATGCAAGCCTTTTCTCCTGTGAGCCTTTTCTCCTGCGAGCCTTTTCTCCATGGAGCTTGTTCCTGTGAAACTAAAGACTTAGGATTTTTCTACCCAAGCCCGTATTGGATCTAGACCGTCGATATTCGAGATCGAAGTGATCTCATCCATCATCGCAGAAAAATGTGTACCACGACCCTTTCCTTCTACCACCGTGGTCCCTATTAGTCCGCGTCACGGTACAGTCCAACCATCATTGTACGAAATTTTTCAAAAATTTCAAAAATTATAATTTTTTTTGAAAATTTTTATAATTCCTCCCAAATTTCTTCATCGATATACTTGGAAGTTCTTAATCATTTCAGAATGAATCTAAATCATCGATTCATAATGCCATAAATATCTAAGTTGTCGATCTTTCAATTCTTCAATCACCATGATAATGTGAAATCCAACCTTTCCCAACCGAATTTAACTCTGCAACCTACAGATTTTTTTCATTTATCCTTTCTTATGTAAGTTTTAAACCTGTGAAGTAAAACAATGCATACAAATTCTTAAGAAAAATAGAAATAAATCAATGGATCATACACATAGTACACAGATATACGTTGAAAACCCTTCACCAAGAGTAAACTAGTCTTCCCTGGTGTCGCACCTCTCAACTCTTCATTGTATTAATTTCACCATTCACAATACAATATATACGAAATTTTAGGTATTCAGCGACTACCAAAACCCTAATCCCTTAATCTGGTATTAATTTAGAAAACCTCTAAAAATAGTGAAAAACACTAAAATAGCAAAAACCACCAAAAAAAATCGGGGCTCTGCCCTAAACTCTCCACATAACCAGGGGGCACTCTTGGCCCCCCCCTGGGACCCCCCTAGGAAAGTGTCTAGCGCACATTCCCACAAAGAGAAATACTAGGGAGGGATTGTCAAACACAGTTGTCAAATCTAACACACACCCCCACACACATGCAAAGAATAAAACACCTACACAACATCTTCGATTGTTTTGAGGCAATCTAAACTTGAATTTGCTCATAAATTTGGGGATTTCACTTTGTTTTTCACCATTTTCCCCAAATCCTTCACAACTGAAGCTCTACAACAGTGAAATTCTACCAATTTCACACTAGTCTCCACCCATACAAGCTCTATGTTGAACCTTGAACTCTCATACCATATTGCAACATTCTCATATTAACTGAAGAATATTACTAGCGGAATACACATGAAAATAAAATAAATTTTCTAACTAATCATGTAGCTTACCAACGATTGGAATACACACAGATTTAACCATTCTATTATCATTGATTTGAATGCAGCTACAACACGTTGAAATAAACATGAATTACTTAACATCCTCTTTTGTGGATTACTTAACATCTATCTATGCCCATGTCCCCCAGCAGTTGGCATCACTTTTTATTTATTAAAATTTAAAAACACATTTTGCATATTACATTGCTTGGATTTAGCGATTTATTATATCTACATTAAGCATTAATCAAAATGAATATTATAGTGAGGATGTTATAACTATGATGTGAGTAAATTCCGAAACAAATTGGAGGTTTTGTCAGAGGGGTCTGTGGCTAGGGTTTCCTTGGCCACAGACCCCTCACATAGGCCTTTTTTTTCATTCCCGATGCTTGCCTGTGGATCTTGAAATCCATCCATAGTCATGGAGACTATTAGTTGATCGCTAATAAAGCTACCATATCCATGGCTCGTCTTCCTTGATGCGATGCTTTTTTTCAGGATTCTATTTAGCGGGGAGGTTTCCTTCTTTTCCAATGCTCGATCTATGGATTCTTTAGTGTGGATCACACTCTTTCTTCTAGATGAAATGGTTGTTTTTGATGATGGACGTGTTTCTTGGTGTGGTTCTTCTGGTGCTGCAGTGTTCCCACCTCAAATCTCCCATTTGGCTCAGATCGAGTTTCTTGCCTAGATCTGGGGTTCTTTTCTCTTCTTTCTTGGCTCTCATTTCCCTTTTTTTCTCAATGGTGATGTTGTGAGGTGGCTTCGTTTGTTGATCTATCTCAGAGCATTTTGGTCTGATTTGGTCAACCCATCCTATGTTGATCTAGGGTTTCTGTCAATCATTATTCATGCGGATCTTCTTCTCTACGACCACTTTTTGCCATTGGTTCTCTTTGTGGGTGGCCCTCTCCTTTAGAGGGTTTTCTTGATACACACATGTTCTCCCTCTAAAGTTACATGTTCGTTCAGGATCATATGCATACCCTCTACTCTGTGGGTTTGGTTGCATTTTTGTTTTGGTGTCGAGTTTCAGATATTTTGCAGCTGGTGTTCGGAGTTTTGGATCCTCTCTTTTTAGAGATATATGTATGCCACTCTGATCTGGTTCATCTTGCATCTGAGTTTTCTTTGGGGTCCATTTTACTACCCACTATCGACAGGTTTTTTTGGGGGGGTCTTCTCACACCAGGCTATCAGACTTCTTCCATTATTGTTGGGATATGACCAGAGAAGAAGTTTAGCAGGTGGTGGAGGAATCCAGAACCTTGAGCCAAGTCCTCCCAACCCTTAATGCCACCTTCCTCACTCTCATCCCAAAAGAGGAAAGGGTCACTCACCCCAAACAATACAAACCAATTTCCCTTTGTAATGTCATCTACAAAATCATCACCAAGGTCATAGCCACGTGTCTCAAACCAATCCTACCTTTTGTCATATCCAAAGAGCGAGCGGGCTACATGGAAGGCAGGTAAATCATGGACAGTGTCATCCTCACACACGAGGTTATCCACTCATTGAAGACAACAAATATCCCAGGTATGCTCATCAAAATCGACCTCTTTAAATCTTTTGACAGAATTAGTTGGCAGTACATGCGCTCCCTACTAGAAGCTTTCAATTTCGACAACCATTGGGTGCATTGGATCATGAGGCTCACCTCTTCATCCTAATTCTCTATCCTAGTCAATGGAGTGCCATCCCAACCCTTTTCCCCTACCAGAGGAATCTGTCAAGGAGACCCCCTCTCTCCTTTCCTCTTTTTTTTAATGGCGGAAGGACTGGGACGCTACCTTAAAGCCTTTGTTTTGGAAGGCTCTCTTAAAGGCCTTCCCCTGTACAACATTCAACCAGCCCCCTCGCACAGCCAATTTGTTGATAACACCCTCCTCTTTAACACTCTGACAACTTGAGAAGCCACCAAACTCAATTCCATCCTCACTAAATTTTTTGATTCTTCAGGAATGGTCCTAAACCTTGAAAAATCTAAGCTCTACTTTTTCAACACGTCAGTTGCCATCCAAAACCATATTTACCACCTTCTAGGTATACCCAAGAGCTCTCTTCCATCCAATTATCTAGGCATACCCCTCACAGGTGCGCCCGCGCGCTCCATCTTCTGGGACATTTTTCTTCTCTCCATTTCCAATAGACTCAACAACTGGACCTTTAGACCTCTTAATATTGCAACCAGGTTGGTGTTCCTCAAGTCTATCCTTCAAGCCTTTCCAACCTACCTTTTCACGTCTTTAGCCGCACCTCAGTCCATCATTCGGGCCATCAAGAACATACAGTGTAGCTTCTTATGGCATGAGCACCACCCTAATAAAAGTGGGCTCTAGTGGGTTGGGATAAGTTATGTAAGCCAAAAGCTTTGGGTCGACTAGGGCTTCGAGACCCAGTAAAAATTAATCAAGTTATGGGAGAAAAATTGTGGTGGTGATGGCTCAAGCACCCTACAAAACTTTGGGCACAAATATGGAAACAGAAATATGCACCGGCCACCTGACAAAAACAACAAATCAGATTCAACAATCAGATACAAGGATCCAACATATGGAACACGGCCTGGCTCAACAGACAGCTAGTTCAGAAGCATGCTTTTTGGGAAATCAGGAATGGGAAAAATGCATTGTTCTGGTAGGACTCATGGCAATATCAAATGCCTCTAGCCACTCTATAAGAACTCAATCCCCTATGAAAATCACTGCAACCTGACAACTTTAGATGGCTTAAGGATCTTTGAAGAACGTCTGACAGGAATCCGCCATGGCGCAATTGGAAAACATAACAACGGGAACTGCACCTCCCTAGAGAAATGGACCTTCAAGACTAGTGAGATTGCACAAACCAACAGAAAATCTCCATCAGGGAAGGCCCGGACATTCTCAGATGGGGGCATTCCACAACTAGTAATTTTTCGGTCAAAGAAGCCTATCATTTGCAAGGGAACTATCAAGATCAGGCTAAGGAGAGAATATGGGGTAAGATATGGAACTCCAAACTTTGGCATAAAGTGACCATCTTCTTCTAGCTCACAGTCCAAAACCGCATCCTCACCTAAGACAATCTCAAAAAGTGAGGTTTCATAGGTCCCTCCATCTACTCCCTCTATCAGCAATAAGAGGAAACAATGGAACACCTTTTCAACCATTGCCACTACAGTCAGATAATTTGGGATTTGGGGACTCAAATAATGTGTCATTCCAACAGAAACACAACCAACATCATCTACACCATAGAAAATTTGGACTCGATCACTTTTCAGAACCCAATTCTCGCTCATATCTGGCAGCTCCTATCGGGCTTCACCCTCTGGAAAATATGGAAGGAAAGAAATAAAAGAATATTCCAATCGAAGGATTCACCCCCCACCTCTACTTGGGACAGAATCATGAACCTAATCCGGGAAACGATCAAAAGGAGGCAATGGACCCTTGAGGACTTAAAGTGCAATATGGATGAACGACATATCCTCCAAAACTAGCATCTCAACCTGGCTTACACACCCCTTTCACTAGTGGCCAATCGATCAACTAGCAGCCCAAGAACCTGGTCCCCCCCACCAGTCAGATTCATCAAAATAAACTTGGATGGAGCTTCAAAAGGAAATTTGGGCCCATCCATATTTGGGGCAATCCTCAAGAACTCAAATGGAGAAATCCTCCACCTCATAGCAGGATATCTGGGCTCTAACACGAAAAACGTTGTTGAGCTCTGGAAGCCTCCTAAGAGGAATCAAGATAGCAATAGACCATCATTTCAACAATATCAATGTGGAGGGGGACTCCCAGATCATCATCCAACTTATAACCAAAATTCTTCATGGAGAACACCCCCTGGAAGTATCACCCAGTTGAAGACTCTCTGGACTATTGGAGGACTTTGGCTCACTCTTATGGCCTGACCTCACCATCATCCCCTCACATGTGAAAAGGGACACAAACAAAGTGGTTGATTTCCATAAAAATGAAGGAGTGGCTTCCATGACAGAGCTGATCCACTGGAATGCCCAAAATTCACCTCGATTTGAACTCTCAGAACACTACCAAGACCTATCCAGGATCGACTACCCAACCCTAGATGGGGTACCATGTAGAACACAGTGGCCATCTAACACAGGCCCGAGCTCAGCCATAAATATGGTCGATTGGCTCCCATAACCTCTCCATTAATTATGGGAGCTCATTATTACTACCTGTTAAGAGCCGAAGGACGGCTCCCTCGAGCGAGCAGACCGACAACAATGGAATTTAATGGATCGGGGGCACTAATGGGAGCAGTCATGTCACTCCTCTATGATATCATCCAACAATGCACCAGCCTACACCATTTCACCTTCGACTTGCACCAGGCAAGCAGCTCAGTGCTATGGTGCAACCACTACAGAACCTTTTGCATGCTTGCTATCAGCATCACTTCCTCAATGCCAAGGGAGAGAGGCAGGCCACGTTGCAGCCCTACCTAGCATAGTTTTTTCATGCGACAGAGAAGGATGCAGCTGCTAGAGAGGGCACTCTCCATAGCCCACACTCAGGTTGCACACAGCAGAGTGAAGGATGGGTTGCCTCCAATGGCTTACATGGAGGAAGTGATCCTAGAGGAACCCTTGCAAATCCCTCCGGAGTCCCTTCTCTTCACCATGCCAAAGAATTGGCAACCCCCAAGCAATTTTTCAGCGGAAGCCACTACACCAACCACTGAGGTTCTCCACTACACCAACACCATGGAGGAGGATGAGGGAGTTCACATCTGCATCGTGGAGGAGGAATCCTCGCAGGAATTCCTCCACCTCGACTCTTGGGACGCCTTGATTCAAAGAGATAATGAATTATCTAACGCTGCAGCAAAGGACGAGGACCCCAGGAAGGAGGAAGACACATAGGGACGACACGCAAGGATGGAGCACATGCTGCTACAGGCAAGGTTGTGGAGGGTGGCGAGGTCCTTGCGCCACCTCCTATCTCTATTTTCCTGGAACCATGGTGTGCCCCCCCACCCTTCTTCTACCCAGAACAATTGGAGTTAGTGTTTGATCTGCGGAGCCAAATGGCGGACCAAGTCCACTGTGACACACTCATGCACCAACGCATCGATGTGTTGTATGAGGCTTTTTCCAATGCACCAGCTGGGCAAAAATGTTTGTCGTGTGCAAGGCCTTTTGTCCTGCAAACTCAGAATGGACCGCACAACGGAGATTCCAGCGACACAACTTCTGATGTTAACAGGTAATAGCATGGCTTGGAGCTCTTTCTGGTTCTGGTGTACAATCTCTTACTTAGATGTCAGTCCTAACTTTGATACTATGTTCAGTTCTAAGTTCAGTCTAGTTTCACTTCTAGTTTTATTGTTAGATGTAAAGACTATAGGTCACCACCTGCCCTGGTTTCCTCTTGGAAGGGCATATGGCAGACCACCTTTTTCAAACTTGGACATCCCAGGCTGCCAATTGTCCCGGTTTCCGCTAATTCAGCAGAACAGTTGGCAACCCAGTGACATGTGCTTTTTTGTATGTGATAAGTTATAATATGAAATGCCCCTTTTTATTTACAAAAAAAAAGAAACGAGTATAGAATCTCTATTTTAGGGTATGCAATGTTATAAAAAATTGATCCATGTGATATATTGGGTTACATGGAGTTAGTT
>SNQJ01S0050883.1:5176-22497 GCA_010110895.2 Picea sitchensis
GTGAGTCGATGTGTTATGTAATATTTTGTTGTGTGACCTAATTTTGTAAGATGTTGAGCTAGAGAGGACTGGGAGGGTAGATCTTGAGGGTTAGTTCGTAGGCTGAGGATCCTGGTGCGATCTAGTTTGCCTCATATAGATCTTACCTGATTGAGGAGAATTGTAACTCGTGCGACGCTGTAGAGAAAAAATGACTATAATAAAAGAGCCGAGAGCAAGATCTTTGTGGACGTAGCCCAGGAGGGGTGAACCATGGTAACATCTATGTTATGATATTGAATTCATGTGTGCCTTTATTTCTTTTAAATGAATATTGATGTACTGAATGAATGAGTTGTTATATTTCCTGTTTATGCATAACTGACAGTACATTGTGGTTACAAGATTTAATAATGATTCAACATACATTCTTCTATCTCCTAGTCAATCCTAGGCTGTAAACACTTGAGTATTGCAGCCACCCGTTAAAGTTATCTCGGGTGAGACTGCACAGTGCATTCTATGTGTTGTGTTGCCTTCTAGTCTACCAGGAGTGCCGATAGTTTTAGAGGCTTTGTTGGAAACCCGAAAAGACATGAAACCTGGGTCAATAAACTCAGATAGAATAGAATAGTAACCAACAACCACCAATGACTATTTCAATAGACATTCATTGGTGTTGTGCCAGGGGATTTTTTGGAAGTCACGCCACTTCCTAGTGTCATTCTTCATCTTTCCTTTACCCTTTTTGTCTTGTTTCTTCGAATGGTTGTTGGTTAGGTCTGTCTTTACCATGCTTTGGTTGTTTCATATTTACAGACCCAAATTCGCATTTGTTCTGGTGCCTAAATTTATGCTTTATTTTGACACCATATCGATAGGAATCTCCCAATGATGAGATGTTTAGGAAATCCATTTTGGTTTGGATGTACATAAGCAGAGCCCCACGATATTTCAGAACCAGATATCGCTCGGAGTCCTTGATACCCAACTTGGTGCGCAAGGTATGGAAATTATTTGACTCTAACACTCTTTGGCTCTTCTCTTGTCGTAGTGTGGTCGATCTCATGTACTGGTCTTCATATTTATCAACAGGATAATACTATTCTTTGACCGCATCCACAAAAAAATACCAAGTGGGCTCGGCCCCATAGATTCCAGATTCCTCTATGGAACTTTTCTCCCAGTAAGTTTCCCACCAATGTTTGACATGGGGGAGAGCCTTGAGGAGTGCGAAGCTGATCTTTTCCATGTCAATTTTTTTTTTGAAAAGAGAAATAACCTTCTAATATATTTAACCATTTTTCTAGGGCATCCACATCTATTTGACCTTCAAATATGGGAATATAAAAATTAACTTGTACCTTGAAAGGAGAGGTTCCTCCAAAATGGTATCTTGATGAAGATGTGCATGTTGCTATTGGCAGGAATTGAAGAATGTGTGCAAAATTCTCCATCATTTCATCTCTCTGTCGCGTGAGAGCTTGCTCAAGAAACAGGTTAATAGAATCTTCTGTTCCACCATTTTTCTTTTCTACCTCCATCGAGGGTTTCTTGGGTGTGTGAGAGTGATTTTCCTCAAGAGAGAAAAACTCGAGACCCAACTGGCTATACTTAGACCTTGTCAGGGACATGGGATGAAAAATGATCAAGAGCATCCTACTCTGCTACCACTGATTTGGATTATGTTCAGAACAAAATGAAAGCATAGAAATTACAATGAAATACTCATGAAGCTTGCCATAAATAGAGAAATACAACAATACTTGATTTATATTAATGAAAGAATTGTAAAGAGAGTGTAAAAATACAGAGTGCAAGACTTGTTAGAATGGTGGAATCTTTATCTCTGAGAAGCGATGTGAAGACTACACTCATTCGCCAGAAGATGATTATAATGAGGCTTTGAAGGCCCTTTTATGTTAAACATGAATTCCAAAAACCTAACCCTAGGAGATGAAATGCCAAAAGTCATGTGGGCTCCATTTGGGTAAGTTAGTACATTAACTTCCTGAGGTCATAATGTTTGCATATGATCTCCATTTTAGGCATGTGATAGCCTGTTGGAAAGGTATTTTCGAGAACTATGCATTACACCGTCAAACTTTGACTTCGTCTACAATTTGACTTTGGCAAGCCAAACTAACACTTTTTAGAGCCCCAAAATGGCCATGGAAGTACAACAAGATGCGCTGACATGAAAACATACAAAATAAGCCATTTGTATTAGGTGGGAGGCCACCAATATCCACCTGGAAGATGTGTAGGGATGTAGACATCTCAGGAAGTGTAGAACCCACAATTACAAAGAAGTACAAAAGAACGTGTTGAACTAAAAACTTGCAAAAGGAGCCAGTTGGAACAGGTGGGTGGACACCAATATCCACCTGGATCAGAGATATGAATATTTTTTTATTAATATCATTTATCTTCCCTAAGAGTGATCATTTCCCAAGCTACCCGAAATCGTCTTGGATATGGAGAGTGGAATTAATATGCTAACCTATTTTCCAATAGTTGTAATAAATGAGAGATCATGTATCGCAGTGATATTTATGAATGCATTCACACTTTTTGTTATTAACAGTAATTAATTTTTATTTTTTTTGAAACATGGGTTTTCCTGTGTTTATTACTTACTAAAATATCCACACACACCACACTTTTGTTATATATATATATATATATATATATATATTGATGTATATAAAATTATATATTTTTTTATTTTTTTATTTTGGAGTGTTTTTAATTTTGTTCACAGTAGATCACTTTGCACAACAATTTGGACCAGCCTTCTTCCTCCTTTCTCTAGAATGAACCAATCATCGATCAATGCCCTGTTTCAGGTTTGGATGCTTTGGCCCTGATGTTGCTCAGTCAACTGTATCAAGTGCAATGTCTCTGAATTTGGAATGAATCTTAGTGAAGCCAATTGAAACTAGAATAAATATGAAGATATTCAAAGAATTTTCACCTTAGAGAAGGTCAATTAGGAGGGAGGTGAAATGCCTATCCGCACTTGTGCTTGTTCAGAGAATAATTCATCACTGAACAAAAAACTACGAGTTCCTTCCAATTCGACAGAAAGGGGAAAGGTACGATCGATCTTATTTTCTTCATATTTAACGTGATTTGTAGTTGTCAAACTTATTCAATCCTTGCACAATAGATCCATGAGAGGGTAGGTGTTTACCCAATCTCATGGATAACCCCAACCTTCCTTCGTATTTATCTTTCTAGGGCTATGTGTTATAAATTTTGTGGAGATATGAAATCTATATATCTTCCAAAATGATAGGAATACATTGATTTTAGTGCTGCTACAATGTAGTCTGATGGGATTTACTCAGTGAATAATTTTAAAATTTTGAGGTCTTGTGCATATTTTTGGCCTAGTAAATATTTAAAAATGGAGAAGTGATTTTAGTGCTTTCTCAGCTGCCCTATACAGTGCCATAGACACATGAAGAATGTCCTTTTTATTCTCATGTTTAATTGAAAATGCATATTTTTGTTTTGAAAAACAAAGGATGGAGAGATATTGTGTTACAATTCCATGTCTTGAGCCTCTATGATAAGGTTCACAACATTGAGCCTACTACTAAACACTGAGTGCAAGGAAATGTCATATCATTTTGCAAATTTTTTTATTATAATGTGGTCTACAATTTTAAGAGAATTTTATATGCATGTTGAAAAGCATATAAATCAATATTGTGGTGCATCCCTTATACATATTGTTGTAATATGCTGGTATTAAATTTATTGATGTGTGTTGGATTATGTTATTGGGGAACAAGTTGTGCAAACACCAAATCCCTTCAATTTGGTGAATTTTCTCAAACTCTCATATCTAGTATGAAATCACTATGTCTTAAAACAAGTATAAACACTTTGTCACAACTTTAATCATTCCACCATTGGTCTATGACAACTTTCAATGTGAAATAGGAAAAAATACAAATGTTACAAAGGTGGTGGAACATGAGTAGAGCTTTTCTTGAAACCCCCTAGCACCATGGAAATCCTTATATATTTCTTGGATAACCATATTTTTTAGGAAGTCAAACTAAGTTGGTCATAGACATTTTGGTTGTTATTCAACAATGTACATAATAAATACACAATTAGTTGGCACTTGAACATGGACAAAAATATGCTCTGAATTTTCATTACCAATGCTTAAAGGAAGAAATATATTAAACATCAAGACATATAAGAATTCCATTTTAGTTACTCAGCAATGTTGTTGAATTGAATTTCTTGTTAGCATTTTCCTATGGATCCTTTGTATCTTTCTTGCAGTGAAATGGGAACTCGTAGATCTTTAGGAAAGTTTGAAACTATTATAGTTGATAATTCAAAGGATGAACTGGATAACTGGATCAAAATAAATGTGTCCATTGGATCTTGGGTTACTTTGCATCCATCAAGGAATCGAATTTGGGCAAAGAAAAGAATAATAAATGATTTAAAAACCCATTGGAAAGGTGTAATAAGGACTTTTAAGAAGAGACAACAGGGTGAAAAGGTGGAGAAGGTGCTCATAAATCATGTGTATGAGCACAAGGACATCCTCAAAGATTTTGTTTCCAACCAAGAAAATTTTCCTCAAATTGGACTGAAATGTAAGGGCTCATCATTTTATAAGCATTGAATATTTTTTCTAATTTCATATTCGAGTATTAAAATATGAATTCCCTAGCTTAAATTCATGCTTAATGTTGTTTATATATATATATATTTTTTAGGTTTGTGAATTTCGGATTTTGAAGAATGGCAGACCGTGGAGAGTATTACCAATATTTTACGTGTTTTTCATTCAGAAATAGGAGAGATAATGTATGAGGGAAAAAATTCCACATCATTGATGGAAGAAGGGGTCTAGTTTAATAAGTAAAATTACTTTTTTCCAAGTGGTAAAATGAATTGAGGAAGCCAAGTTACCCACACTACGTGAAGTTGTCTTACCAAATTCTAATCCAACATTAATTGATTGCATACGTTCAAAATTAGTTCTTGAAATTCAATCTGGTATGCGGGAGAAAGGAGGTGCATGTAATCATTTTAGTATGCAATTACTATTTTTGGTTTTTGCTAAAGTGTTCAAGGAAGAAGACTTGATTCAAATGACTAAGAAGACACATTCTTGCACAGACCCATTTGACATGTTATTATGTAACTTATTTTACTTTGGATGGGATACAAGATTACATCTTTTGAATGAAGAGCCAATAAAATGTGTGTTGAGTGTACAGACACTTTGTTTTAGGTAATGTTTTACAATTATGATTTTTCCTTTTATTTGATTTTCACAAAGTTTTACATCACTTTATAATTATTTTTTCAACCTCTTTAGCTTGTAGATATTCAATACTGAGACAAACTCTCTATGTCTCTTTTAAGTTTAATTTTTTTAGGCTGATAAGGGATAACATGGAATGGATTTGGATGCAAATAGAACAAGAAAAAAATGATGGCACCCATTCTCAGATGATATCCGTTGATGTTTTGAAGGATGGTGCCCATTTCAAAACATTATCCCTGGAATAAAACTGAACTTTATTTGAAGTTAGAAGACACCTTGAATTCGAAGAGGAATCAAGCCCCGAGGAAGACTTCAAATTTATTCACAACGAAAGAAGGGTGATAATTTTATAGTTTATTTATGTTTGTTCATTTTATAAAAAAATTCTTACTTATTAATGATTTCCTTTAGGTAGGTTGGTAAAAGACGAGAGAAGAACATCATGTGAAAAAATTTCATTCATCCCAATACATTAGAAATTCGAGGAACATAACACAAGGTGAATACTATCCAACTATACATCAGGTGATCACTATATTTTAGAACTAATTTTCTATTTTCCTACTTATTTCTTTTGGTAATAGAAGGTATGAATTTTTTCGTTGAGTTTCTTTCACATAATTGTTATTACTTGTTTTTTATTACTACATTTCTAGGAAAATTCTTAAGAGACTCAAGTGTTCAATTTTGTTTTAACTCAATCATTTTTCATGAAATCTACAAGGAAAGAAATGGAGAAGTGGATGGAATTTCAAAGGCTGGTATACAATTGGAGAATGGGCAACTGGAGAATGGGCAATGGCATACTCAAGAGCTCAAGGATAGCCAACACTCTGAATATTTCCATCACAATTTTTTTGAGTTTATTCTTGATAGAGGATCATATAGTGTTGTTGATGTATCATATATTTAGGAGGTCTACTGGTTTATTTTAATTATCTAGACAAAATTGTTAAAACTATTTTGAGAAATCTATGTTTAGAACTCTGAGTGTTGTTCAGGGACAGATTTTTTGCTCCCTTGTGGAAGCCAACATTTGTAATATTCTAGACTATAAAGAAAATTCCAAAAGTGAAGTTGTTATTTCCCTCTCTTTTTTAACATGATAGAAATGTTTAAATGCATATACGAAATGTAATTTTATCTTAATATGAATAAAATATGGTTTTTTCTGAGGAAACAAAACATGTATTCTACACCAAGTTATCTATCTGTTTCCATAAATTATGAATATATCACATCCTTTATGCATGAAAATCCAATATACATAGTATATACATATCTCAATTTATAGTCCAAGACAATGTTTGCAACTTCACTACATAGTTTTAATCCTATAGGAACTCTCAAATAAAATACAAGCTTTTGCAAACTTCTCAAGCTATAACAATGCAACATACTAAAATATTTCAAAAAATTCTCAACCTATAGTTATGCATTGATCAATAAGATCCTATAGATTTCTAAAGCTATAATTGTTCTTTTGATGGGCCAAAATGACCCATTCAATCAGTTGAGGGAAAATTCCCAATGGAAGGTCCCAATTAGACCCACTCTCGCTTGGAGTAGCACTTCCGACCAACTTTTGGCATGGTTACCAACTAACTAAAACACTAACTAAAATATGAATCTGCGAACCAAAGGTTCTCAGATGAATTAAAAATAAGATAAAAGAAGAAAACATTGCTAACTAAAATTAAACTAAGAGGTATGTTTATTATTCTAAGATGTGGTCTCTAAACTAATACTATTTAAATTAATCTATCTTGATCAGGAGCAAACTAGAAAAATAAATGAATATAGTGAATAATGCACATTACTTGAGTAGAATAAATTAATGACACAAGTGATACATAAATTTGATAGGATAATCCGTTAGAACCAAAGAATTGATAAATTTAACGACATTATACTATTGTTGTACTCATCCTGAAAACCATGATAACTGCAAACATTAATTTAGAAGTAATTCATCAACTAAAATTCACAGACTAAAAACATAGAGATTTTTAAACATAATAATCTCATTCAGACACATCAGTACCATAATCTTCAAATTTAGAATGTCTCTTAGATTCAAATTATCTTGTAGTAAAAATACTATTGTGCTAGCTTCAAAAACCAAAATCCCTTTCAAATGGGAAGCACTCCCTTTTTATAGTGAGGGGCAAATGCTTACAATCTTTCTTCTTGGCAATAATAAAAATTAGGAAAGTTTCACAAAAATATTCCTCATATTCCATAATAGATTACAATATCAACAGAAAACAACATTTGGAAAGAACTGTGGAATTTTGTAATCATGACGTGGTCCGCTCCTATTGTTGGTCTTGATATTATTTCCAAGTGGGGGGTAGTCATTTAAAATTCTCTCTATTTTTCTTGATTGCAATATCTCTAAGAGATATTATATGTTATAGACTTTTGCAGACACTTCTTGGCACAACTGCTCCGTCATGTATTTTACAAAGGATTGAATATTATGGGTGAGACAGATAGGAAACAACAGATGCTCTTCTATTGATTTTTTTTCAAATAACATAAGATCTTGAATTCTGTCCTGACTTTATTTCTTTAGATATTCCATTTCCACCACCCTTCTGCTGACATAAGTCATTTCATCTATAGACTGCAGTGGTTTTACCCCTACCTCTACGACGAGATCATTAGCTTATTTCCATAGTTGTGCACATGTGTCAACATCTACTCCTTGGGTGGAGAGAACACTCATGAAGAGGGTTTTTCTGGTGTCGAAAATCATTTAGTACATGAGTCTTTCTCTTTTCAAATATACTGGTAGGGAGGTAGGTGGAGGTTGGTGCAAGTCCCGCCAATTAAACATCTCCTCAAAATTCTTGCTAGCTTCCCGATACCTTCCTTGAGTCTCTATCAAAGTGTTCTGAAAATTAAGTTGTTCTTGTCACTCCAACTGTATGTTGATCAACAAATTAAGGAGTTCATTCCTTTCTGTCACTAAATTTTCACTAGAAGCCAACGCTTGTGATTTGATGGACTCCACGGTACATGTCGAGGCTCTAGTATTTTCTAGAGCGGAATTGAGTTTATGTCTTTCTACTTATAACTCATTCCTATGGGTGTCTCGTAGGATTTGCATACTCTTTTCAAACTCTTTGTTCAAGTGGTCTCTTTGTTTCTGTAGGGCACCATTGATCTTACCTAATTTTAGATCTTCAACTGCTTTGATAGTTTCCTAGATATCTATGGTGAATTGGTCTTTTACGTCTTTCAACTCTATTTCTAGCTCTACTACTTGGTTCCTAGAAATTTTCAGGGCATTATTTACCTCCATGACAGATGAGGCATTTAATCCTGCAAAGGCATTGAGCGTTGAAGCTACTTGGACCGTGTTTTCTTCAGGATTAGGCTAAAAAATCCACTCTAATATCCTTCTTGCATATGACCTATACTTGGTTTCTTATCCTCTCTTTATTTTTGTTGATCTCTTTTTGATGCTTCTTGTTCTATTGTCGAAGTAGTAGCCTCCAATAGCGACTACAGATCCTTCAAAATTGAGAGCTTGGGAAGAGAGGGAGGAATCTCCTGGTATGGAGCTTATGGGGGTGTACTTCAGAGGAGGTATATTCAAAATTCCCAGGTTTGGTGTCAATGGAGTGCCTGGGGTCTTGTTTAAATTTTTCTTAAAAATCTCATCAACTTTCCTCTTTGATTCAGCCTCATCGGCCAATCACTTCGCCTCTTCCTCTTCAACCAGTTTCTTGGATTATGCTTCATTATCTAGCCTCTTGGATTCTTCGTCCTCTGCTAACTTTTTAGTTTATTATTCTTTCTTCTTTTACAGAGCAGCCTGATGTGTCACACGCTCATGTTCTTTCCTATTCTTCTCCTTAGTCTGTCTTCTTTGATAATCTAGCTCATCTTGGAGTGTTTTCTGTTCAAGATATTTTTCTTTTTTGGTATTCTCCTATTATTTGGCATTTCCTCTATCTTGTTCTCACTGACACAACTTTTAGAATTGGGATAAAGTTCCCATATTGAATTCTTCTTGTTCGATATCAAGTTCTCTCTTTGCAGCATCATTGGGCAACTAGTGCAAGACTTCATCATATGAGAATACTCCTTTAAATTTGTCCTCCTCAAAATCAACAACATGGATATTTTGATGAGTGAGGACAATAGACCTAACATGACTGATATCCATCTCATGAGGATTGTGGCCTTTAGGATCACCCGAGCACATGATTAACTCTTGTAAGGTCTCAACTTCCTTCCTTGCATGTTGAGCGTTGGAGATTAAATGACTTCCAATGTGGAGAGGAAAGATTGGCCAAAACCTTTTACTACTGGTTTTCAAAAGTGTTGTGATGCCAGGCCCCATCGTTTGGTACATTATTTCCCTCATTTGGCACAGGATGAAATAAGGCAAGATATGTGGGGCCCCGGTGGTCCCATAAACCATGACAAATGAGTAGTACTTGTAAAAGAACCAATCAACCACCCCTTTCATCCCATTTCTAGACTCAAAAGAGATCATGTGTCTGGGGAAGCTGAAAAGGAAGGAATGCAGAGGGGAAAGAAATACATTTCAAATATCATAAAAATGTTGTCTAAAATTTATGCTCCATAATTGGGAACAATAAACATGAATGGGGGGCTGACTTCGGTCCCAATTCCATCCCAATTCGGGAATTTGTACCGAGGAACAAATGGATTTGATTATATATACAGACATATAAAAACATGGTTTCTTCATACCTAGTAGATTCCTTGCGTGTAGGCATATGTTAAAGGCTAGGATATCTTCCCAGTTGAAGATTTGTCCCATTCGAATGACGGTGTGTGCCAAAGGTAACCAGTCAACTTGGAAGTGTGTACTCTTTTCTTCCCCTTATAAATGAAAGAGCATGGCCACCAACAACTTGTAAGGAGTTTTAAGCATGTGGGTGGGGACCAATTTTTTACCTTGTTTAAGGGTTTCATCTTCGTCCACCCACCAGTGTTTCATCTGTTTTCTCGGTCCTTTTCTTTCCTCCTAGAACCCTTTTGAGAAAGGTTCAATCAACAAGCAAGTGAGAGAAATAAGGTGATATATGGAGCTAATATCCTTTGGTATGAGAGATGCTACTCACACCCCCTTCTTTCTCATGATGTTTGTCATGGAAGAGTCATATTTCCTGAGGAACCACTGTGCTGCCTCATTTTATGGGAATAGTTGTGGCCTGGAATCTACCAGGTGGATACCGCTTTTAAGGATATTTTGGTACACCTATAAAAATTAGTTGTCTTCAGGAAACTCTGCAGAGTCGAATATCATGTGGATATTTTCAAATCTGGGGCAATGGTCCTCGCCAGTGTGAGGAATCGTGCCATTCATCAAAGTTTCGACTGATCGAGATGATTATTCGGGGTCTGTGGCACCCAGGAAGTACACCGAACTTCTATATCTTTTGGGGTTATGGCTCACCATGACAAATAACCAAATTATCATGCAATAACATGTCAAAAATAATATCGTCTTATCTTAAGTAAAGAATTAGCTGTAATAATAAAAAACTGGTTAAGCGATACAAAATGAAGGTTACCAGTAAACAAGGAGTTGCCGTAACAGAGTAGGGGATCTCAGTAAGAAAGGGAGTCTAGCTGAAAAACAAACTTTGTAGATTGTGTTTAGAAATATTATGGTGCAAGCTATGTTCTGAAAGGGTTTTTTTTTATAACTCATAATGCACATCCATCTAGCATGAGTATGCCATAACTCAAGTTTGTACGAGGATCTTGCTAAATCTATTCTTAAATTTTCTCGTTAATACATTTAATCTATGTAATCAAATATTATTAAGATGGATAGATACATTGATTTGGGCATTGGGGGTAGTGCTACACCAAATCTTCAAATAAGATCGTTATTAGGGTTGAGCCTTTAGAGTATGAGAGATCATGGTTTTTTCAAACTATGAAGGGAATGGTATTGAAGGCATATTCCCTTATACATGGACCAGTGGGTGGGTCTGGTGCGTCAACCAATAAAAAGTGATACGGAAAGAGGTGGGATCCATCGAGGTATTGGCATCAGGGTAAATCAGGATGAGGGTGGAATTAAAACCCGAGGGAAATGTATCGACAAAATATTCATTGTTTTTGTTAGAAAGGCCCGTAAAAATATGTGCTTTATAGGATTTTAGGAAATGGTTGTCCGAGGTTTGAAGGATGTGGAGACATTTGAGCTCTGATGAAGACGATATCAAAGAATATTATTTTTTCCTAGGAGAATGTGTGGGACACACGTGAGAAGGGTCAAGAGGCCATCACAGTTTTATTTTTGGAGTTCGATAAGATGAGGCTTAAAAAGGCTCCCAACAAGGATGGTATCGAAGATTATATTCCTTCGATACTTTAGAAACATTATTTTGTCCTAAAATCAATAAAATTAACTCATTGGAGAACAATAAGACGAGAATTCAAAAGTCCAATCTTTGGATGCCACTTGGGGAGGTGGTCGTTTGATAGGTAATAACAAACCTTGGGGCTCCATGAAAAGAAAACAATGTAAGAGTCGGAGTGATCGGAGTGTGAAGATAGGATTTTAAATTAATGCATTGAAAAGGGGACTCCGACGAACACGATCCCAAAACATATTCGAGTTAAGCTTGGTTAATCTTAGAGAAGTATGGATGCAAGTCTTGTAGGGTAAAATATAGGTGCAAAAGAAAAGAGAAAAATATTTTAGGGACCCATAAAATTTAAAAATATGGGGGTGTTGTTGTGAAATGACCCACAAAAAGTGGCAACTTACTGGAAAGAACCAGTTATCTCTGGGTTCCAAAAAGAGAGAGCGACTTCAATTATATAGAAGCAAAAATTTACCCTTTAAAAGTCCATTCAACACCTAGCTTAAGGACCCCACATTCAATGGTATGTATGCAAGCCATAAATAAAAACATGTTATCAATGATCTTCCACATAATTCAAGTGATCATTTTTGGGAAACTTCATAAATCCATAGTGAAATTGCGAGAGTGACACCACAAAGACAAAAATTTGGTCAATTGTTGTAGACCGAAGTGTTTTCTTCACCTCTCTTTCCCGGCATTTCTTCATTGTCAGTGAGAATCCATAGCCCCAATGAAGATACCTCAGTATCATAGAAGCATGGCCCCATTTCCAGGGAGCGTCCATAGCCCCGACAGGTTTACTTGTACTTCCTATGCTTCTAATAACATTTTCAACTTCCTCATGATTATACTTTTGAATCCACCTTTTAGATATAGAATTTAGATATTGTGACTGAAATATAGGTGACGATAAATAGGAAGTGGGGTGATACGAGATTTACTTTTATTTTCTAGTCTCAGTCAACAAATTGTCTTCGTGGGTCTGTAAACATGAATCACCGATACATTTTAAAACTAGGAAATAAAGGGCAAAGACACTGAATTTATGTGGAAGATAATGAATTCAGGATCTTTCAGGAAACTTGAAAGGAACATCAACAAGACCCTAGAGTGGTCACATAAGAGTGAATAACAGATAGAAACCGTCGAAAGGTACAAAATTTGAAGGTCGGAAGATTTTCTTTTGGTACAGATGAACAAGTTCCTCTTTTCTGTGCTACCATTTGTTAACAAGGATAAAGATGGATTTTTGATCGGTTAAACAATCAACAATAGAAAGGTACTTGTTGGAGAGGGTGCTTAGACAGGTATTAAGGTGTTGGGTCCCTGATGTGAAAAAAAAATGGCTGGTCCAGAGTAATAGAAAGTGGGAGGGTGTTATTGTAAACTAGAAAGGCAAAAAAAAAAGGAAAGGACAAAATCAATCAACGATCAGATTATTGAAATGAAAAATAAAATAAAATAAACTACAACTAAAAGACTACACTATGTATAGCACCATATCACTGTAGGTGATCAGGAGAAGTATTTCTTTAGTATTTGGCCATTGACAGGGAGTTCCTCCTCATATCCCTGTAATGTTTTGAGCCTGAAAGTACCGGGACCTATTTTTTGGTGGATCAAATAGGGTCCTAGCCATAGTTTTTGGAATTTGAAGTGTTTTCCTTTAAGTTAATTTTATTTTTCCCACTTGAGAACAAGGTCTCCTTCTTGAAAATATTTGTTTCCTACATTTGATTTATCAAACCATTTTTTAATTATTTCTTGGTGTTGAGTCAAGTTCATCTTAGGTTTTTCCCTTTCTTCTTGAAGGTTTAGCAACATATTTAACCTTTCTTGCATTATCAGATAGGATTCGTCTTAGACAGATTGGGCCAATTATAAAGCAGGTAGAAAAGTATGGGTTGGAACTATGGCTTCCTGCTCATAAACTAGGAAAAAGAGGGAGTTACCAATGGATGAATTGGGAGTCACTTTATCAGCCCAAAGAGAATTCTAAAGATAAAGATGCCAATTTCTTGAGGATTTTAATGAGGTTCTTATTAGTGGACTCTGTTATACCATTTCCTTTTGGATAGTAATTCAACGCTGAGTACTTAACCTTGATTTTTTTATCCAGAGTGAATTCGGTAATTTTAAGAGAAGAAAAATACTTGGCATTATCAAAAAGTAAAAATTTTGGAATTCCAAACCTGGTAATAATGTGTGATTCAAGGAACGAAATCACTTAATTTTCGTTGATGGTTTTCAAAGGGATTGATTCACTCCATGTGGTGAAATAATCACTAGTCATCAAGATGTATTTATGCAAATGCGATTATTTTGGATTGATCTCCCCGATAACGTCCAACCCCCACTGCTGAAAGGGGCATTTGATGATGATAGTTTGCAAGGGTAAAATGACTTTATTTTCTCTTTTGAACATGGTTTGGAACTGTTGGAATTTCCTTGAATATCCATGAGCATCTTTGAATAAGGAAGGCCAATAATATCCTGCCCTGAGGATTTTGTGTGCAGTAGTATCCCCACCGTAATTTCCTCCCATGGGTCTGTTATGGAGCTCAGACATGACTTTCTCAACATCCCTTTTCTCCAGGAATATAAGGAATACACCATCACAATTTTTTCTGCATAGAATTCCCTGTATCATCTAGTATTGGGTGGATTTGATCCTTAAATCCCTTTTCTTCTTGGGGTCCAGATAATGTGGATCTAACCCATGAGTCAGGTAATATTTCATTTCACAGAACCATGGGTTTGAAACAACTGGGATGTAAATACTTCTTTTTCAAATAGCTCAGAATCTTGGTAGAGAGCATCTTCATGAGACTCAACAAAAGAGAATTCTGCAACTATTTTCATAACCCTTGTCCTTTAACGATCTTTGCAAGTTTGATCTCCAGGTCATATTCTTGTAGAGCTATAATCCAATTTTCTCTTTTTTCTGCCAAATCTCTTTGTACCAGGAGGTTCTTGACAACTGGGTAAGGAACAATAACCTTAATTTTAGATTTGAGTAAGAATGGTCGAAAGTGTTTAACATTTTTGAAAACCGTATATACATGTTTATCAACTTCAGGACAATTCAACTCAGCTCCTTGTAGGCTTGAAATCATAAAATCCATAGGAAACTTGTCTCCTTTCAAATTCTTCTATGTTAAGACCGTCGCAAAGGCGATATGGGAGGAAAATGTGTAGAGGATGAAATCTCGATCAAAATATACTCAAAAGTAACGGTGCTTGAATAATATATTCTTTGAGTTTGTCGAAATCCTCCTTCTCATTATACCCCCGTCGACTAAATTCAACACTCCTTTTTATCATATCTTGTAGGGGTTTTATTACCTCGGAAAAACTGGGTATGAACTGTCTTACGAAATTTAGCCTTCCAAGGAATGCTTGCATAGATTTTTTGTTGTGAGGGGGAGGGATATTAGATATCTCTTCGACTTTGTTAGGTTCAATACACATACCATGTTTGGAGATGATGAAACCCAAGAGTTTTCCTTCATTCATGACAAAAATGGATTTATTTTGGTTCAGAGAGATGTTGTATCTCCTGCATCGATTGAATACCTTATTTAAGTGAGATATATGGTCCTATTTATTCTTCAAGAGGATGGCTACGTCACCTAGGTACACTACCACACATTCTCCCAGGAGACCTCTAAAGGAAATATCCATGGATCATTGAAAAGTGGCTCGAACGTTTATTAGTTTGAAAGGAATATTCCTATAGGAATATGTTCCCCATTTGGTTATGAAAGTTGTATTAAGTTGGTATTCATGAGCTACTAAGACTTTATTATTTCTTGAGAATCCATCTGCTAGGGATAGCTTTTCTGATCCGAACACACATTGTAGAATTTGTTCAATGGGAGGCATAGGGTAGTTATATTTTTCTGAGGCTTTGTTTACATTTCTAAAATCAACACAAAGCATGATATCCCCATTCGTTTTCCTAATTGGCACTAAGTTTGATACCCACTATGTATTCCTTACTGGAAAAATGATTCTAGCCGCCAACAATTTATTTAGCTCTACTTTGACTTGACGTTCAAGACTGGGGTGCATATTCCTCAAATTTTGTTGGAAAGGCTTGGTTTGAGTTTTCATGGGAATAACATGATGTATAATATTTTTATCATATGTCTTAAGGTATGCATACTTCCATGCGAATATGTCTTTATATTCTTTGACTAACTTGATGCATGCCTTCCTTTCTTTAGGAGAACAGTTTTTTCCCAGGTTGACGTTCTGAGGAGAAATATTTGATCCCAGGTTTATTTTTTCAAACTACATGTATGAGCTGTTGGTCGTGCAATTTGTTCCCTTTTGAATTTGTCTTGAAGGTTGTAGATTTTTTCTAGTCTGATCACACCCCTGGGGATATTTTTAGTCGAGCCTGTTGCATTTTCTTCTTCGGAATTATCGTTATTATAAATATTTATCATCATCTCGTGTTGGCCTTCATCTATGATAGAGTCCTTGAACGTATATTTGAGGTGTAGAAAATTAATGTTTTTTTGGTCATCATCAAAGACCCTCCAACTTACAATATTGTTTGGAATTGATGGCCTGTACAAAATTTCAACAGAGAAGGAGTTAGGCATTAATCCATCTGAGGGTATTAATATAGACGCCACATTTGCTAACAAATCAACGTCATTATTTAATGATTGAGGAACGATGTTAATATTGAAATAAGTAAAAGATTCAATTAGCTCCCAAACCTCAGAATGATCATTTTTTAGGTGACTTTAAATAAAATGAATGGTGTTTTGTACCTGTCTGACGATGATTTCAGAATCACCAAATACCTTGATTTTTTCTTCTTTCAAGTTAGTTTCCTTTCTAAGTCCCTCTACAATGGCTTTGTATTCGACAATATTGCTGGTGCAAGGAAATTCCAATCTGCATGCAATTAACATTTTAGTACCTTTTGGGTCTTTTAGTATGCAACCCACTCCTACACCTTCCAAATATTTTGATCCATCGAAAAATAACGTCCACATATCAGGATCACCTTTTTTTTTTTTTTNTTAGGCCTATCTCTAGAAACTATGTTAGTTTGTACATCAGGGGGATTGTTAGTTTGATCAACTATATTGTAACTAGGATCAATAATCTGGGTACAATGAAGGATTTCATATTTTGTGTCAGATTCCACAAGTGTTGATGGTTCAGGTGTGAAGTTCCCAAAAAACGTTTCAAATGAATAATTCCCAAGAATGGAATGATTGAACATCATCGGTTCATTCAGATCATTCAAATCAATAACAACATCTTTCATATACCTTTCTTTGTCGATCCTAATTTGGTTCATTTTACCATTGAAAGGGAGCTATAAATGGGACCAGTCGGTAGAAAAGTAGCCATTTAACATGGCCGACCAATCTCGGCTTAAGAGCATGCCATAGTTATATGGAATGTCCACTACTATTATATCTATGGTTTCATGAACTTTCAGGTCATCATACATCCTGATCAAAACCTTTTTCAATTCTCCAATCACCTTAACTTTAGTTCTGTCTAATTGGATAATCTAAATGTTAGATGGTTCGGGTTTAATGTTAAGCTTCTCACAAACTTTGTGATAGGCTCTAATGCCTCCTTCCTTCTCCTATTGTGTCATTATTGTAAATCCTTCAATCCTATCC